>QODF01000042.1:3458438-3496572 GCA_024372805.1 Oostethus manadensis
TATATATATATATATCAATATTAATGCACAGCCCTCACTGCCCCATCACTAACCACTCATACTGCGCAACCTCTTCTTGAATCCCAACAGCCTTTTCCAAAGGGAACCATACTGCAACCACCCCCGTCACCCCCATCTACCTATACATCACCTTGTCCCTTTTAATCCTGGCCCACCTCACCTCTCCACCCCCACAAATCTTCTAAACCAGTTTGCTTGTCACCCTTAATCTTTTACAGTCCCTGAACCTTTAAGCAATGGGATCAACATACAGTAGTGAGCCACCAACCCTATGACTGACTGTGTCCATGTTGCTCTAATTTCAATTATACGCTTGGTTTCGTCGTGCACTGTGAAAAAAGAAACAAAAAAACTTCCTAGCAGCTACCAGTTGTAGGCAAAACATATATGCATAATACTATATATTGTGTAGATTCGACTCGTTTTGTTAATACAAAATCATTTCGTTTTCATCACAGCACACCTACAGTCACATCATTAGGTGATTACAGGGATCTACTATTATAAATGAAGGAAGTAAAACCTCGCTGATGTGGCAAAGCGCCATAATAATGACGCTGAGTTTGAGTACATATGTTTAAAGGCAACATTTTTTAGTCACTTAAAATTACATTGTGCACAGTGTGTGATTTCACATGCACACGAAGGTGCAAATACCTTTCATTAAATAGATATAGATAATATAAATGAAGAATAAGATTGCATTTTGCAACTTTGTGTTGATGTGTAATTGTGTGTAATGTAAATAATATTTTATATAAAATAAATGAGGGTTGTATTTGTGATAGTGTATATTAATATAGCTGTTTAAGCCCAATTTTAAACTATAACACCTAACAACTAAATCAAACTAAGATATATAAAATTCACATGTAAACGTTTTATTTCTTAATTATAAATATATACTCTGTATATGTATATACATTTAAATGAAATAACTTTTTAAAAGGTAGAATATAACATCATTTTATAGATCATATAAAAAATAACTGAATATTTTACATAAACTAAATCAGGGATGTCCAAACTTTTTACACCAAGGGCCACATACTGAAAATTGAAAGGATGCAAGAACCACTTAGACATTTCATAAAAATGTTAATTTTGTGAAAATATTTCAAGAAAAAAAATGCATCTCAGCTCGGTGATGTAGATGAAAAAGCGTATCATTAGCACAAACTTTGAGATTTGTTCTTTTTTCCCATTTTTGCTGTTCCTTTTTTTCTGATTTCCAGAAACTTAATAATCTTTTGTTTATCATATTACAACTTAAAAAATAACATTTTTTTAAATATATTTTGCACTTTGCTACTAAAATGATATTATTTTTGCTCCTAATATTAGAATTTCCTTGTCGCGAAATTGCTACTTTTTTTCTCGTAAGAATACAACATTTTTCTCTTATTATTCTGACTTAATACTTGCAAAATTGCAGCAGTTTTGTCCATTTCTATCATGTGTTGTTTGTTTGTTTGTTTTTTAGTATTTCTACTTTATTCTTGTAAATTGTTTTCCCACATGTTTAATTATTACTTTATTCCCATCACATTTGACCTTATTCTGCTAATATTATAACTTGTTTCTGCAACTTTGTTGTCGTGTTTCTCATTACATTATGGCAATACAAATATTGCAACTATTCCATTCCATTCCATTTTCTTCTGCTTATCCGGGTCCGGGTCCAGTCCGGGTCTAGTAGGGAAGTCCAGACTTCCCGGTCTCACGGTACCCCACCGGGAGGACACAAGGCGTTCCCAGGCAAGCTGTGAGACATAGTCGCTTATTGCAACTAAATGCTGCTAAAATTATGTTTGTTAGCTTACAACCTTTTTCTCTTAATGACCTTATTCTTGTAAAACTACTGCTGATTTTTGATTTGTACAGTTTTTTGTCTGTTTTTATTAGTTTTCTTGCTAAATGATATTTTTAGAACAAGCTGTGGGCAGCCCCCAGGCTGCACTTTGGACACGCCTGAGCTAAATGAAAGTTGTATTTATATATCCCTACTTTGTGCAATAAAATTATTTTCTAATACAAAATAAAAATATCCTAAAATACTAGCAATGTATTTGTACTATACTGTACAGTAGCACGCATGATGATTGAACCGTTATGGTAAATTACAATTATTTACAAAGTTTATAAACTTGGAGTAGATGGAAATAAATCAACAGAACAAAAACTGTTTAGATATCTCAACACGTCTGATTTCGCAAATTGTGATTATGACATTTTATTTTTGTATTTATTGATTTAATTTCTTGAACATGTGCAATTGCCCTGAAACGCTCTCTCGCGCCCCAGCCAATGCACTCCCTGATTGGCTCAAAGCCCCCGTCAGTCACAGGCGGCATGGGCGGGACTTGATCGAGTCACTCTTTCTCCACACACACACGAAAGAAAGGAGCCGGGCACAAGGCGGCGGCAGTGCATCTCCAGTGTTTATCCGAGGACGGCGGTCGGTGCGCGCTACTGTCTCCACTTGTGAAGCCCCACTACCACCGCCGCGGCACCTCTCTCTTGTTGAACCAAGCAGAAGAAAGGCAGCACAGTTTCCGGGACATTAGGGACTCGGTATAAAAGTGTATCGGGTGCGGGAGATAACGAGGAGGACCAACTAGAAACGGGAGCAGGACGAGAAGAAGACAGGATGAATCTCAAGAACCATGTCATTTTCACCCTCTACACTATTTACGGCATTCTTCTTAAAGGTAAGCGGGAGGAGCGCACCTTGCATGTCAACAAGACGAAGGGTCACGTTGTCTTCTCGTGATGCTCACCTGCGCGCACGCGGAAAGCCAGTGCAGAACTGGGAGTCTTCCCTGCTCCATGGTGTCTCAAAGGTCTCGTTTCCTTGTTGTTGGGGCAGGACACACCTCGACGCGATCCCAGCAGCCACCCCACCTCCACGGGGTGTTTCGGACACGCAGCTTTCTCGATGAGTCACTGTTGCGATGCCGCTGATCAGATGGCAGAGCATTTGAAGTGCAATGTTTTGTGCAGACATTTGCTGCAAAGCCTTGTTTAGCCTGACTGAGCGTGGAGGAGTTGCAGGAACAGGTGCACCGCCCTTCATCTGCACCTCATGCCACCCAAATTCCCCCGTGGAGTCCCCCGAAAGGCTGCATGATATTATCACGATCTTGACCTTCCCTGATGTTAACTGCACGATGAGCAGAGCACTTGAAGGCGTAGTCACACCCGAGGTCAAGGTCACAGTGTGCGCTTTGTAGATACAAATGAGGTAGCTCTGTCATAAATTAGAATGCCTTGCACACTTGCAGGCTACACAATGTGTGATGTGACGCCAATGCACAAATGGCGTTTGTCGAGGAGGAAGGAGCGTTTGCTTTATGGCATTCGTATGTGTGGATACATAAATGGCCATTTTTTCATAGTTCAGAGCTATCAGTGTTGTTTTTGGTATCAACTCGCCAAAGAAGCGGCACAAAATAGGTGTGTTTTCCTCAAGAGTGATGGGTTGCATACAATCGTAGATCTTCTATTGAACAGGAGCGCTATGCTGTGTTTTTAGAATCCACCCATCCGTCCCTTTTCTATGCTGCTTATCCTCATTAGGGATGCAAGGGTATGCTGGAGCCTATCTCAGCTGACTTTGGGTAAAAGTTGGGGTGCATCCCTGGACTGGTCGCTGGTCAGGACTGGGCAGACAAACATTCACAATCCCATTCATACCGATGGACAATTTAGAGTCGCCAATGAACCTAACATGCATGTTTTTGGAATGTGGGAGGAAACTGGAGTACCTGGAGAAATTGTGTTTAAGAATCTACTGCAAAAACAAAACACAAAACCTAAATGCCATCACAGAAGGGTTCCAGGAATGGCAGAGAGGAAGACTGTGACGATAACCATAGAACAGGAAATGGAATTTATTTCAATGAAGTAAAGTATATTACATAACAATTCCACCAATAGGCTACCCATAAAACTCCACTAGGTGACGGTATCGCACTTTCTGTACCCTTGTTCCAAGGCTGAGTAGTTTTACTATATTTTAGTTTGAACTTTTAACATATTTACACATTTTTATTTGACCAGGAACAGGACGGACTGATGTCTTTGCCCCTGGGCCTCCAGTTACCTGTTCAAGAACATACCATGAGTCATAGACCAGTTAGCTTTGCAAAGTCAACAAAACGGACGCATCTTTGCAGACCTCCACGATGATATGAGAAAGTCACAGGACAAAATCCAAGAAAGAAGGTGCAAAATACGGGTGGCACAACATACTGCGAGGTATGTTATGTCTTACACTACAGATGGTCCTTGGTTTACGACGTTTCGTTGTTACGAAGGTGCTTCCGTAAATTAAGTAAAACTTCATTTTGGTCTGTGAACATGTGACACCCTCGAACTAGTTACAGCAGATGGTACCCCACATGGGGCGGAAGAATACAGTGTGTGCCTGCAGCTAGGTTGAGGGAGAAAAATCTCGCTTGTTATATTTTTGCACGTCTCCCAAGTGGCAGTGCGCCAAAGAAAAGGAAAGACACCACTGTAGAAGTAAAAATGCCCACCAATATAGGCCGTGACCTTCATTAAGGATAAAGATTACTCAATGCTAGTGGATGCTAGAGGGGTCATAGATTCTGTGCGCTGTTACAAAGACATCTGGGATAAAAAAAAGGACGTTATCCTTCCAGACTAGACTGGTGGCATACTTTTCACCGACAAAGAAACTACCATAGAGGTAGGGTACCGTGACTTTGTATGACTTATGTGATCTCTGCCTCGTCTTACTATCATATTTGTATCGCTGTTGTGTTATTGTGAAACCCACTTCATTCCATACCATTGAGCTGTGGTGATTTGAAGGCCCCCCAAATACAAACGCTTGGCTCAAAAGCATGAAACAGGATACATGTGGAGTCTGAACCACTGCTAGGCAATGTGGTTAGGGGTTGCTTAAGTCCTTGCTCACTTTCTTCCATCTTTATACTACATTGCCATCTTTTTTAGTTCAGACTTATATTACCAAGGTTCATATTTAAAAAAAAACAAACTCTGGACCGTCACACCCGTCAATAAGAAGTGGGGTGGCGGATGATCCGCAGCAAAGTTAGTTTTGTCTGAGACATATTTTTTCAAAACGGTGCTTACTTTGTTAAAAAAGTAAACACTATGACTTCCTTACTGCAGTAATCAAGTTGCTTAATTATGAATCGTTTACATTATTTGGGTGATCTTTGACTGGCCTGATGAAAAGCCTTGGCAGGCGGGAAGTGGACCGCTGGCCGCCCGTTGAGGACCTCTGCTCTTGTGTGCGTATGTGTGTGTGTGTGACATGAGTGGGGCTGTTCAAAATGAATTGCATGTACAGTGTTGTTCCCTCGCTACATTGCGGTCCACCGTTCGCTGACTGCTATCCCCGACAACATCGGCAAAACTTTCGGCACTGGTAAAGGCACCTGCGGCCACACCCAAAAGGCAGAGGAGGATGCTAACCATCGCACAAAAAGTTGGACTTCTGGACATGCAGAAGAAAAGTAGAAGTTGTAGAAGCTGAAGGGCAGCATTACGCGCGTTGTTTGGTGTTGGTCTGAAGCGTTGTTGATTGTCAATGTTACTGCTCGGTTGTGGATTCTGACGCTGCATTGCAACATTTATTAATAATGAAAAATTTTACCTGCTCTTGAGTTCCCTCTCTCTGCATCCCCGGGGTGGAGCCACCACGCTGCAAGCCAAAACGTGATACTTCTTTTTTTAAATCTAGTAAAAGTTTGAAAACTTGGAGAGTGTTTAAGCAAAAAATTAAAGTGAGAAAATGTTCATGCCGGTCTGAGAAACGAGTATAAAGGGTATGGTGAGGGGTTTTACGGCCTTAAAACATGTATAATAATTGTAATATACTCACTACCGCTTACAATCAAACATATTTTACTCTTTATTGTCTTTATTCACTAGATGCACTCTTCATGTGCCTGCACATGCTTTACTCTGTCCATGCATATATTCTGGAAAACGTATACTTATATTCGGGAAGGTACGAGAGCAGAGCGATCGGAAGACTCGTTTCATGACACACATGTCGCACGCTCTCTGTAACCCTGGAGAGGATAATGCTAGGCTGCTTGATTTGAACAGTCATTTCGCAGTGCAAGGCCTATTATTGTATAGGTTGCACACAGCAGGCAGGTCAGCCTCCTCCTGAATGGAGTCGATCTCACAGAGACAGCTTTCTGTGCTATAGGAGAAATCCATCAAATCCACAGTCTGTGCAGGATACAATGCAAATGTGTGTGTGTTTATTATTTTATTCTAGATTGAGGCTGTTGTTTGCGCTTCCCCCCAGCATGTGCCCGTGAGCCAGAGAAAAGCGCCTGTTATGCAAATAGGCCTCTTACGCAAGAGCCCCGGGCTGAGCGGCTGCCGAGGTAGAGGGCGTCGGAGGAAGAGGAGCTGATGTCGGAACAATATGGGAGGAGAGCTGTGGAGGAGGAATGTGCAATCTCCTCAATGATAAGAGTGCAACTTTTTGTTTTTTGCGGATGCTTGTTTATCTCCCGTTGGCTCGCTGGTACGTCTGTTCCTGAACTCATCCCATATACGAGCCGCTGCCGAGTCTAAGCTGCTGAAGGCTGACCCTCCATCCCTCTGCGCTTCCGTCCATTCCTCCCTCTCGCTCTCATCCTCCCGTCCTGGTGTTGAGGTTTTTAGCACAGCAGCGTGGGAAAGCTTCTGATAACAAGCGGCCTTGTGTGTGTGTTTGTGTGTTTGCAGAGCCACTGATTACACGGGAGAAACAACTCTCTTCCTCATCCGCCACACTCCCCCTGCCATTTCTGCATCCATTTTCATGCTTATGCTTTGACAGGTAGCGCATATGAGGTGTTTTGTACTTTGTGTGGATGCCATAAAGCCTCAAAGCTAAGAATCCTTTATAGAGCAGCGTTGGACCACTGTGCCTCGCAAGACGTACATGAACGGCATGGCGCTCCACTGTGGATTCACTGCTGCTCTGTGCCAAAGGATTTCCCCTGATCAAAGCCCGTCTTTTTGTTAGCCCAGGTGTTAAAAAAAGTGGAAACAGAAAGGAGGATGGGGCTGGAGGGGGATTGGGGTAAGGATTGAGAATCTACAAGCTCTTTCTGGAACAGCAGACAAATGCCTGGGCAGAGCTGCTGCAGGAACACAACGGGCGATTACACACCTATGGTTCATTCTCTCAAGTCAGATGATGAGTTTATCCTTGCTTTGGTTCCTAATGAAACAAAAAAGCAACAACAAACAGTCCATTTTTCTAAAAAAAATCCCTCATTTGGTTTACTCTATTTGCTAACCCTAGCAAAACCAGGACCAACATTACCTCTACCCAACAACAAACGCTGTTCTGCTGATATGATGTCACAGATTTGTATTTTATGCGGATATCGGCATCCTGCCTGCCTAACCGTTAAATTTGAAAATGCGCCCACATGAACTGCCGCCACATCTACTGAGCAGCACCACCTATTATATTTACATGAGAGGACAAATCAAGCATCTACACAGGTGAGGTGTTTAAGTGGATGATGGCCCCAGTCTTTGATAGAGGCTCACTATCCATTAGAGGGGAGGCTACAGTTTCATCACATTACAGATTAACCCTAGTAGCCTTCTGTATATGCCTGCATGCTGACAATAAACCAGTCAGACTTTGGTGTCAGAAGTGGGATCTCCCTATGTAACATAATCTAACCATACTTTCACCAAGCACTCTGTCACAGTCTGCTTGGTTTGTTATGGGATTGTTTTTACATTTTCAAGCTTTGTGAATGGTATTACTGTAGCAGTTACAAGTTGTTGCTGTTTTATTGTACTTACACTAGAAAGTCCATATTCATCTCGACAAATAAAACATTTCCAAGCAAACAGTATGTGAGATAAGTAATAGCATTAAGTGTAACTGCAGGACGTACCTGATAGTAGTGTAGAGGTATATGACCTACAATATTTCCCCATCACAAAGGATTCCACATCCACCCGCATCTTATCTCATGAACATTGTGGGACTGCACTCGGACACCTTTCTAAGCATAATGAGCATACGCAGGGAAAAACTGACGTTATAGGTTCCCCGCTGTTTGTTGCAGACCTGCCAATGTATGCCTATTTGTGTGTGCTTAACGCCATCTATCTGTCCATTCATTTCCTATACCAATTCATCCCGCTCGCTTTCCCATCCCAGTTGACGTAGAATAGGAAATCATCCCACACAAGACCGAAGAAAATGTGCAATATGAAAGACTACTCAGAACAACTGCCAGGCAGCATGTCAAGTTGAATCCAGTTCAGTTTGATTTTGGTTTTACAGCAGCTGGCAGAACAGAACAAAATACTTTTCTTGGGCAATTTTTCTAAATGGTAAGGTCAGAACATTCTCTTTATATATAAAAAAAAAAAAAAAACAGGCAGAATCTCTGTTTTCCATTACCCTTCCTCAATTTTGATCAGTGGGTTTGTTCACTTGAACTCTTATGAGAGAGAGAGAGTGTTGGCAAGTGTTCCCAGAAAATACGCTGTTGAGTAATTGGTGGTATGATGGCAATGACGCACTGTCATGGCTGCTTATGTTAATCACTATACAATAGAAGCATGCAAGCCATCTAACATCCAATTAGGTTGTCAGGCTTGCATTCAAAACAGCATGCTGTATTTTTCGTCAAATAAATTTAATCGGATTCATTGTACATCACTAAAGCGCAGTGATGTGGCATTGGTAATACTGTGAACTAATGGGTCCTTGACTGCAAATACATGTTATCTACAAAAAAAAACCAAGAACACTTCTTTGTCTAGAATTTATTGTGGTGTAATGCATTTCCAAATTGGCAGCGCAACTCTGCTTCATATCCCGTAGTTAAAGAGTATGAGACATAATGAAGTAGTGAGTTTGCAGCCCAAATAAGCCTCCCAGCAGGCAGCAGGATTTGTTTATATTACCGTAAACAAGCCTCCTATTCTTATGGCGACAATAGGATTTGATGCATCGTTACCCAAATGTAAAATTTTCTCATCAGAACACAGCCATGGATGCACAGCAAAACGAAGACTGAGAAATTTTCACAACAGCAACACACAAAAAAAAAAAAATCGTTCACAGCAGGTATGTTGTTTTACTGGCAGTGATTGACACAGCTCTATGCAGACTGCAAAATGCAAGTTGGGTGACCAGGGATTGCTCTTTAGCTAGCCCTGAAATTTGGCATGAAAACCCATATTATTGTTCTAAGAATTGTAAAATATACAGTAGAAAAAATGTGGATTGACTTACTGCCACCTTGGCACAATTTTTCATGGTCGAATGTACTCTCGAGACAAGACGATGCATGAGATTGGGATTTCAACATTAATTTTTAAAAAAGTACAATAAAATAATATGAATGGGCAACCAAACACAAATTGATGCTAACCAATATTCTGCGCAATGTTTGAGACCAAAAAAACCACTGTAATTATACTATTTAATAAAAATAATATTAGTAACGAAGAAGAAAAATCCATATTTCCTTTAAAATGCCATCTTTAAGTTTGCCAAGCGGCGATTTGTGACATATTTTCTCAAAGGTAATTAATAGTGTCTGCTATTATCTTATTTTGTTCATCATTTATTTTTCTGCAACAAGCCATATTCCATAGACGTGTAGGCCTGTCACGATGACAAGTTTTGCTCTGCCATAATTATCCTACAAATTATTATAACACTGACATGGAAACACGACTTCAGACTGTGTCAAACCTGAGTTCTAGATATTTGCTTGAATTTCTTGGTCGCAATCTGGAGTTGTTGAACCATCGCAGTTCCAATGAGTTGCTGTATTTAGCCACTAAAATACAGACCCAAAAATGTCAACTCAAAATGTGCAACGTTCTCTTGAGAAGAACCTCTTGATGATGCCAGATATGCAGATTTTCACAAAATCTACACATGCGACATCAACTAGGGCCAGACATCAAAATTGTAGTCATGATACAGTGTGAGAAAAGCTGTAAGGTATTGGTACTTTATTTGGTTTAATTGTCACATTTCCCTTTAGTTGATCAAGGAAATGTAGTCCCTAATATAAATGGACAAACTTAAACTGGGTACATATCTGTGTACACATGCATGCATCTGACGTCTCTGTTAGTGTAGAATTCCCAGGGATTAATGTGTGCCTAATCTCCCACTCCATTCTTTGACAAGCCATGCGTCACTAATGTAGGAAGTGAAGAGTCAGACTCAGTCAATCACTTTTTTGGGGGTAAAAGTTCCCACGTAGCGGTTTTTATCTTTCGCTCAAGGAAACAAAAGCTTAAGGGAGTTTAACTGGGGACTCCCATGAGGAATTGGTCTGTTTTTGTCCCACTCAAACTGGAATAAGCAAAGAAATGAAGTGTGTTAATGTAGCATGCAGTTGAACCTCGCGTGCTCTCCAGGTTCATGTATCACGGTCCCTCTTAACAAGCCTTATCCTTGATAATGTTCTTTTCATGTTATGTGCCCTTTCATCTGACAGCTCCTTTTCATACCAATCCCCGCGGGCCACAGTCGAGAGACTTGCAAGAACGTGTCACAGTAATCATTTTCTTGAGCCGAGATAAAGATACGGTCACAACGTTGCTCTTCTCCCCCCCCCCCCCCCCCCCCNCCCACCCCAGCCCTTTGCGCTCCCTGCACCCGACGCCAATATTGTTTGGGGACCCTGCGTCTGCTCCTGACAGAAATGAATTCAGCCAAAGCAAAGTCAGCCCATATTGCGGCGCGGAGGCAGTCACAGCCTTATGTTGCGTGCAAGCTGCAGCGTGCACATAAATGCACATGCACACTGACGTTGTAGACATTGCAGACAAATCCACTCTTGTTTGGAATTACATTTACTCTGATCTTACGGACTGCAGGGGGCCACTGTTTGGCCTTTTTCGTCATTCCTGAGCTGACAAGAAGAGCACAATCGCAGAGAATTCATCGATGCGAGGTGAAATACCCAAAGAGAAGCGCAGCTATTTCTCCCGCGGAAACCGGAGGCCCATAAACAAGAACGTACCACAAATTCTCACCTCTCCTCTCTCTAGTGCATCATTGCCTAAATCATTGAGGGGAGCATCCTTTCAGTGTCTAAACGGGAAATGTAGCCAAATCCACACATAATCCTACGATTCCCACCGCCTCCCACCTTGATTCATCTTTACTAATCACAGCTGTAATACAACAAAGTAATCCCTAAAATGGGAAGCATCAATCTATAGGCTGATGCTAATTCCCACCTTGAGGCACTTGCAAAGCATTTTCAGACACATGGCTGCTATAATTTGGGAGATGCTCAAAATTGGCTTTCATATGGATATCAATTATCCAATATTGCTCAGCACTTACTTACAGCACTAATTACTTATACATATTGGATATAGGCAGCAGCTCTTTCCTCGATCTAATGAACTCATCAAATAAGACTCATACTGCAAATATGCAAAATAAAACACACCAAAACGCTGCTTATGACACTCTGCTTGCTTATCACTTATCACTTAATGTCATTTTTCGCATGCTAGGTTGGACTTCAGGTTCATGTTTTTTTTCTCTTATTTTGGGTTTTCTGTCTTTTGTATGGGCATGTGCAGCTGTTTTGCGGTCGCTATTTAGGTGGAGCGAATGGCGGAACATAGACCTGAGCTGGTCCACTGATAATTTTCAGATTAAATTAAGACATTTTTCCTACATCTATGAGTACATTTCTGTTCAAAGTTCAAAACACGTACGTTGGAAATTAAAACGTTCAGTCTGCAGCAGCATTGGATACATATCGGAAAACATTTAGGAGCAATATGGCAGTTCTTAAACAACACCATTTTAGTATTAACTCTCAAACAGCATACACAGTAAGACACGTGTGCAGTCATATAAACACAGTGCCATCATAAGACCTACTACAACCCTCAGTTACACACAGTGAACATCCCTGTCCCACAGCTTTTTGCAGCCAAGTCATCTGGTTCACCCAGCGGCCCACAGCAGGACCTGGATTTATAAATGCAAGGTAATATTATTGGAAAATATTACCTGGCATGATTGTCGTAGGTTGGGTTGATATCAACGCCGTTGTACTTGCGCAGTGTGATAAGTGCACCACTCTTGACGAATGGCAATGAAGTAGGCGAATTTCAAGTTGATCTAGAGCTGCTTCCTCATCTCCACCTCGAAAACCATCACATGCCTATACAGGGGATGCTCCATTCAGGGGTTTAATCCTGCCGATAGGGATCACAAAGATTACGTGTATGTAAATCAGCGGGAGTTTCATTGCTCGACCAATGAGCGGACAGGATACTAATCAGTAGGCTCTCGCCGGCAAACTTGGATTAATAATTTGACATTTGTAAAAAAAAAAAAAGAATATAGAAATTTAAAGAAAAAGGCAGCGGGTTGGGCGCCAGAGTAAACATATCGAGCAAGTTTACATTCATTTACAGTATTACCCAGAAAATTTGAATATCCTGAAAAGGTTGTTGCATTTCTGCAATTCAACTTAAAAAGTAAATTTGACATTATATAATCAAATAATACTGCATGCACTTTTTTTCTTTGGATTTTGCTCATCACGTATTGCACCTTGAAAAAAATTATAATTTTCTGAGTTTGTGGGTTTGTGGTTTTTATAATCTGAAAATCTTAATCAGCAAAGTTACAACAAGGAACTGCTTGAGATATTTACATTTGCGTGTAGTGGCTCAATAACATTTGTTGGGTTTATCTTTTATGTTAATTTGCCAAAATGAAACACCTTTAGTAATAAATGTAATAATAAAACAACTCCTGCCAATGCAATTTGTACAGAACATGAGATGGTTCTCAAATTCAAGTCAAGGGAAGAGTCTTTTATTTCGGATGATGTTGGATTATTGTGCCTGTCATGCGACAACTAAACCTGCAATAAAACCCTGTTATTCCGGCGATCAAGTCTGGTGCTTGTGTGTCCCACTGAACATTACAGTAACATTACTGACACCTAGTGATCAGTGTAGAATACTACAAATTGAATGTGTTTTTTGAATACCATATATTTGTTTTTTCGTTCATTTAGCCATTTTTATGCTTGAAAATGCTTTTAAAAAAGTAACATTTGCTTTTTTTTATTCAACCCCGGCACAGCATAATTTATTAATTGATTGTTTTTTAACACTGTGAGAGTGAAGTCGTGAAATTCTAACCACAAATTGACAAGGGGAGACTATTGCCTCATTATGTGTCCGGCATCGTCAAAGGCTCTGTAATTGTACTTAATCTTAATTTTATTTAGTTTCATTATACGATAAATCACACTCTTATATTTAACAATAGGGATACTCCAGACTAGGGTTTTATGATACCCATCATCCAGGACCTAAATCGTCTGATTTCGATCACATGGATTAATTATACATTTGTAATTGTATTTATGATGAGTGCTATTGCCCACGGGTGCCATATCAAAGCGAAATGTCAGGACAGCTCTAAGGTCCCTTAACAAAAAAAGGCATTTACAAATAAAATTTGGAATTAATAAGGGGGGGGGCTCCAATACTCACCATACTCCATCGGGTGTTGTTCTTCAAATGCTGTATTAACGCTTTTCTACATTCTCCCCCCTCCAGGTGTTTTTTGTGGCATGTGTTAGCAGTTAGGTTCCACACAGCAGACATGATTGTTTTTGGTTTGAAGGAAGTGTTAAAGGACACGGGAGGTCGACACCGCCAAAGATGTTCGTTACTCGGTTCGTTAGACACGACATTGCACGAAAGAGTTGCTGCGAGCTGCAATAGTGCTCTGCTAGCCACAGGCTTTTGTGATGGGCATTGTGGGCATTTTATGGTGATTTTTTTACGGAAATCGGACGATACTGATCGGTGACCAATCGGTCGGCGCATCCCTACTTTACACATCATTTTCTATGGGAGACTTCCAAATGTATGTAGTTACTTGTACTTTCTTGTATGTCATCACAGGACTGATTTTTTGACTTGATGATTGTTTTTTTTAAACGAAGATCAATGAATTATCGGAATATCAAGTCTGATGCATCTCCTGGGAACAATTTCTTTTATTTTCCAAATATTTTGAAATTAGAGTAATGGAAGTCAGCCAACATCATTGTTTGACTTTAGGGCTTCTGCTGTTTTTGCAAACATCATTACACATGTGAGCTCTGGTCCCCCTAATATATTTCAAAATAGGGATTTCGTGCTTAATTGCCTAACATGTTACAACACAATATTAAAATTGAGTTATGGGTATGATACTAATTGAAAAGTGAGATTTATTGCGTTTGCACTATTACTATCTGCACTTGTTTTTGCGCCTGGAAGTAGCAAAAGCTAATTGAAATATAATTCCCCTAAGACACATGTTCATGTTAATTGACTTTCTGTGCACCCCCGTGTTTCCTTTACTCTATGTGTGTAATGGAGTGGGTGCGTTTCTTTGTACTCATGTTGTTGCCCGAAGTCTCTTGCTAGTCGCTTGTCTAATCAACAGTTAGAGCCCACCCCCACTCACTTCTTAATTCAACCTTCGAAAGCAACTCTGTTTGCCGATGCCAATCTTCTGTACTCACATGCAATGTAACAAAATTATACAACCCAATCTAATTTTAGTAGATGATACTGCAGAATCCACTAAAATCACATTGATCTGGTCTTTTTTCTTGGTGCAGTTTCAGTGCTGCTGTAGGCAATGGGAATGTGACCAACAACAGGCATTCATATGGGAATTGGACTATTTTTGCAAGGCTGCTTGAAACTGAAGTGAAGAGAAATTATATCCAAAGACTGCAATTAAGGGATCGCTTTTGAGAAGTGTAGGTGTGATATTTCACCAATGATAATATGTTTCCCACCCTCAACCTCTCTCTGCTGTTGTTCTCTTGGTATCTGTTGACATAGGAAGACCTTTGTTGGGCGACGACTTAAAAAGGAGGGATTCTATTTCTCAAGAGGGCTTGAAGTAGTGATCAATTAATCCCTGCAGAGAATACCCCCAGAGTCCCTGAAAAACAGATTTTTGGAAAGGTAACCTCCATTTTTTGTTGTTTCAGCGGCTAATTTGCTGCTTTTCACTTCACTCTTTGTTTCCTCCCTCAAGGCAATCTCATGTCACGAGATCTCGCTCATTAAAACGAGATTTTCCGTTCACAAGAAACGGTCTCGTGATAATAAATGCAATAAGTAAATCACAGAATAAAAGAAAAGGAACTAGATCATTTTGCCAGCCCTAATTTATTGCCTTGTAAATGCATGTGTTTTCATCGCCTCTTGCCTTCAAACAGGCAGGAAGAGGGTTCGCGTTAATATACATTAATTGGACATTTGACGTTGAAATTTGACAAACATTTCACCTGGGAAGTCAAGTTATTGAGATACACACCAGCATAAAATACACAGCTGGGAGGCAGATTAGGTTAAATTAAAATAACAAGCCATCAAGATCAACAAACAAGTGACATGTAATCATTGTCACCAAGTTTGCAATCTCATTCCACATTACCGAATCCATTGAATTCTTCTCCTATAGGTTGCAAGAAGGCCATAGGTTGCAAGAGTGGCCAAAAACATGAAGAAACAATCTTACTGGAACATTAAAAAGAGCCAGTGGCGGCAATGACTCCACATTAGGCTCTTCAAAATAGTTGTACGACAGGGCATTGCAATATACGTCGATGAGGGCAGGAGGGATCTGAAGGAATCCTGACAGTACACAGGATGAATTTGGGAAACATGAAATACAGGCTGTATCCGTAGTGCCAGGGGGAAACTTGAGCTTCACTGCCATGGGATTGGCCATCTTTTCAATGGGGAATGGACCTGGCAACTGTGGAGAGAGCTTGTGAAAGTCAGTCTTGACGGGTATATGTTTGGATGAGGTCCAAACGCGCTGCATATTGTTGGGCTGGGATGTGATGTCTGTCTGCCAACCTCTTATTTATAATGATCTCTGCATGGCTGCACTGTCTTCTGGCCCGTCTAAGATGGGCCTGCACTGATGGTACATCAAGTTTGGACTCTTGGGTAGGAAAGAGAGATGATTGATAGCCTAGCGTGGCCAGAAAAGGGGTCATAGAGTACCTATTGCTGAGCTGGTCATAGAATTGTGTGCGTACTGAATCCAAATTGAATGTTCTACCCAGGTAGCAGGATTGCGTTCAGTAACAAATTCCAAAGGTCGACTTTTAATTTCTGGTTGGCTCTCTCACGTCGTCTGTTTGACTGGGATGCTAACTTGAAATGAGGCTAGAATTAGATCCCAGCTCAATAGAAAACTCCTTCCAACACCAGATATCAACTGGGGTCTTCTATCTGAGACTGTGTTCGTGTATATTCCATGAAGTCCGACAATGTGATCTACAAGGAGTCGGGCTCTCTCTAAGGCTGCGGGGAGCTTCTCCAGGAAGAGGAAGTGTGTGCATCATCAAAAATGATCTGCAGCAGTCATGATGATAGTTTTGCCACTATAGGACAGAAATCCAGCTACAAAATCTGCTGCGATGTGCAACCAGGGTTGTCCAGGTAGGTAGTAATTGCAGTTATGCGTAGGGTGGTTGGTAGATTGACTTGTTCCTGGCACACACTTCATGGGCTAACACAAAGCTTCCGACATCTTTGTCCAAGGTGGGCCACCATAAATGCCTCTTAATAAAGGAGCTAGGTCTATTTATTCCAGGGTCTCATGGGCCCATTTCTGCACTACAGGTACAAACAGTGTCAGGATTGAGTAGTTGGTTTGGGAGTTCTGTTCCAGGGTCGGGTTTGTCGACGTGGCCCGCTTGACCTCCGATTCGATCTCCCTGTTGACGGCCCCTTTTATCCGTGAAGGTGGTAGAATCATATCATCTGGCATCTCATCAGTGGAGCCATTGAGAGAGGGTTTTAGAGCCTTGTCCGTAGGAGAGTTGGAACTGGAATTGGGGAAAAAAAACAATGGCCATGTAGCTTGACAGGAGTTTAGTCTTTTAGCAGACTAGATGTCTGAGATATTTTTGTGGTCTGTCCATATCAGAAATGGCAGCAGCTTTTTGTCACCCACATCGTCATGCCTCTTTACTGGGGAAAGGTTTTGATCTTCGGCCCTTTGGGATAACACTGCTGCGTCTGAGGTATCCACCTTCAAGATGTACTGCATGGCTTGGTCAGGTTGGAACAGGATTGGGGGTAAACAGCTTCTTAAGGTCCTGGGATGCTTTTTCTACATGGTGGTTCTAACTGGAACTGGTCTAAGTGGGAGTTTATTGATATTCCAGTATTCATGAATGGAGGTGGGTGGAGTCCTCAGAGGGCAGTACAGGTGCAGCTGGGAAGCGAATGAAGCAGCAGGGTCAGAAAGGGAAGAAGGTGAATCCCACTGCAAAAAAAACTGCACTAAAGCAAGAGGTCATAAATTTATCAGACCTAATACAAAACATTTATTCATCCAATAGCACTTGATGAATGATAGCAGGCACTGGCAAGGCTTGTTGGTGGGTGGTGGGTGGGAGGAGCGAGGCGGAAGTGTCGTCCGTCATGCCTTCATGTAAGACTTACGGGATGGCTAGATAAACTACGATAGGATTAGAGTGGACCAAAGGACCAAACTGAGGATGGTGTCCATGCAGAGCTTTCTCCTGCATTGGGGGAAGGTAGATGGAGTCAAGTGAGACAATTTATAACAGTTAAAAAACAAATTAACTCAGACCCTTGGCTCTGGCGAGCAAGTAACTGCATACATAATGTGCCATGAGAGATTTCTTGTTCACCAACATTGTACTGTGTCCAAACTTGCATAGCATATGAAGCGACACAATCCCCAACCCACCCCCCAAAATAAACCATCTGTCTGTGTAGATGCCACATTGCAAATCCACTAAATGCTTCTCCACATTATTCCTCCCCATCCTAAGTGGCTCACACCCCTGTGCTTACTGCCATTATCCCGCTCAGCAGAACAGCAACACTTTGGGTGTTTTTGTGGATCCTCCGGCTTGTTTCCAGTGGATATTGTTACATAGTGCCCAATTTTGTGAGGTGAGCACTCGAGCCACGGAGGAGAATATCGTCAAAACTGTAATGCACTGGAGTCAGTATTGTTTTTCTTGTTTTCTGTGTTTCTACAGTATATATTTGTTTATGTTTAGCATGTATGTATGTATACAGCTATTTGTGGCGCCACCTTTTGGTGGTGTTCAAAATGCTTTGGAAGACATGCTACCATACATGTAGTATAGATATCCTCCAATTGTATTTTGACAAATGGACAATGACCAATGACTTAAGGCCAGTTAGTTGCTAAGTCAAACCAATGCCCCATGCAAAGATGCTTTGCATGATGGTGGCCATTTTTTCATCCAATCCTACTCCAATTTGACATACATGTTTGTTAGTTCCCTAACAACTAACTACCCTAAAGTTACAATTGGTGTTTTGTTAAGCATGTTGAAGTGTGTGACAAATTTCAAGTCTATTCCACTAACAAGGTCAAACTTTGGAGTTTTTTAATAAGAGTGCCAACATGTGGTGTATTTGTCAGACAATTAACATCCAGACTATATAAAAACAATGGTACAATTTCAGGGGGCTCCAACTTTTTCGATCTTCAAACTTCCCAAGGTACTTTACCAGCAACAATGTTACACACACAACACATTCCAAACCAAGAGAGAGACAAGAGAATTCAGACCTCCTACGAGGCCAAACAGCCGTATCTTTTAGCATATGCCGATCAATGCCTCTCAGAACCGATCCCCAAAACGGGCTCGTAGTGTTGCAGCCTGTAGAGAACCCTGTGTGCAGTGTAGTGTCTTGCTCTATTGTCTTCCAAACCCGACACGTCTGCTGTTTGGAACTTATACGCCAATTGTCAGAGTTTGCATTCTGCGACACATGCCTTGAAAAATATCCTGCCGGGTTAGCATGTTGAAAAGCCTTACTAAGGCATTTGAACAACAAACACCTAATGGGGTATGGTGCATTTTGGTTTGGTTGGTTGTGATTGTTCTTTCTCACACACTTTCTGCTATTGTTGTCTACTTCATTCATTCATTCATTCATTTTCTGTACCGCTTATCCTCATTAGGGTCACGGGGATGCTGGAGCCTATCCCAGCAGACTTTGGGCGAGAGGCGGGGTACACCCTGGACTGGTCGCCAGTCAATCGCAGGCCACATATAGACAAACAACCAATCACACTCACATTCATACCTATGGACAATTTAGAGTCGCCAATTAACCTAACATGCATGTTTTTGGAATGTGGGAGGAAACCGGAGTACCCGGAGAAAACCCACACACGCACAGGGAGAACATGCAAACTCCACACAGAGATGCCCAACGGAGATTTGAACCCAGGTCTTCCAGATCTCCTAACTGTGTGGCCAATGTGCTAACCACTCAGCCACCGTGCGGCCATTGTTGTCTACTTATCACTGAAAATTTGTTGACTAACTAAATACACAGTTATTTTAAAGCATATTCAAGTTTTTATTCTCTTATTGCATGTGGTAATTGTGTCCATATATTGAAAAACGACTAATTCCATATTTTTAAAACCAGTCTTGTATGAACAAAATGAAGGTGATCCCTGTGTTTGTCTCTAATATAATATTTTTTCCTCAAAATTCTACCAAGAGAATCTTGTGTGCTTTTTTTCTTCTGCTGGTCAGTCTGAACTTTCATAGGTCTCCCCATCACCAAATATCCATTTCGGCACGTTACTTTGAACACAGCGAGATGCACAAAACTACTGCTCGATTCTCACCAGGGTTCAGCTCAGTAGTTTTATAGCTAACTCATCTCCAATTCTAATCAAAAAGCTTCCCCGAACTCCTAAACCTCCTGCTGAGGAAACAAATAAGCGATTATGGTTTTAAATGCTTGCCAATTACGGCTAATTTCAATGCCTGCCTTAAAGATGAGTTGCTTTTCTGTCCCAATTTGCTTGAATAATTGTGCTATGGAATCATAACTAGACAAGTTGGAGATATAACAGATGTGTTGTTGGAAAACAGAACACTATCTGCTTTTCCTCAGCTCAGTTCTCGTCATTAGGAACAGCAGAACATGTCCTCCTCTATCTTGATTATTAGTGTTGGTCTCACAGTGAACTCAGTTACTCAGACCATTACTCTCCAGTACCCTTAAAATCAGCGAATGAAGAAAGTTGTAATATATCTAACTTAAGTAGAATCAAGTCCTGGTTAGTGTCAGAGATGTTGCATTGACATATCTGCAGTGCTTAGTCGTGCTGAACTAGAATCTTACATGGCACTAATTCATGAATGGGCTCATTTGTAGGCAGAGCCTCTAGGCAGTGGCACACAGCGATAATCTACATTTATTTAAATGGATTCAACCTTGGCACCCTCATTGAGCACAAAAGACATCTAATGATGCAAATATTTTTTTTTGTTGAAATTCCAAATTCATTTCCATCAGGTTCAATGGATGTCTGGCTGACTTGTTGCAGAATATATAGAACTGGCAAGTGCATATCTTCATATTTTTGATGTTTATGTAAATAATCTAACTTCTGTAGCCGAGGATCAGACCACCAAGGCCTCCGCCTCTAGCCGCCACCCAGCTCACTTAGTTCTGGAGAGGAGGATCCGCCGGATAGTTGAATCTCGGATTCAGGAGCAGCAGTGTGTTTTTTTTCCCTGGTCGTGGAACTGTAGACCAGCTAATACTCTTCCTCCTTGAGGGTGCATGGGAGTTTGCCCAACCAGTCTAAATGTGTTTTGTGGACTTGGAGAAGGCATTCGACCGTGTTCCTGTGGGTATACAGGGGGGAGTGCCCTGGGAATTTGGGGTATCGGACCACCTAATCCAGGCGGTTCGTTCCCTGTATGACCGGTGTCAGAGTTTAATTCGCATTGCCGGCAATAAGTCGGACCCGTTTCCAGGGTTGGACTGTGCCAGGGCCGCCCTTTGTCATCGATTCTGTTCAGTACTTTAATGGACAGAATTTCTAGGTGCAGCCAGGGTGTTGATGGGTTTCACTTTGGTGGCCACAGGATTTGGTCTCTGCTTTTTGCAGATGATGTGGTCCTGTTCCCTTCATCGAGCAGTGACCTTCATCTCTCACTGGATCGGTTCGCAGCTGGGTGTGAAGCGGCTGGGATGTGAATCAGCACCTCCAAATCCGAGTCCATGGTTCTTGCACGGAAAAGGGTGGAGTGTCATCTCCGGGTCAGGGATGAGGTCCAGCCTCAAGTGGAGGAGTTTAAGTACCTTGGGGTCTTGTTCACAAGTGAGGAAAGGATGGAACGCGAGACGGACAGGCGGATTGGTGCGGCATCTGCAGTGATGTGGACTCTGCACCGGTCTGTCGTGGTGAAGCGAGAGCTGAGACGAAAGGCAAAGCTCTCAATTTACCGGTCGATCTACGTTCCTACCCTCACCTATGGTCATGAGCTTTGGGTAGTGACCGAAAAGAGAAGACCGCAGGTACAAGCGACTGAAATGAGTTTTCTCCGCAGGGTCGCTGGGCTCTCCCTTAGAGATAGGGTGAGAAGCACTGTCATCCGCTGCTCCTCTGCATTTAGAGGAGCCAGATGAGGTGGCTCGGGCATCTGGTTAGGATGCCTCCCAGACGCCTCCCTGGGGAGGTGTTCAGGGGACGTCTAACCAGTAGGAGGCCTCGGGGAAGACCCAGGACACGCTTGTGAGACTATGTTTCTCAGCTGGCCTGGGAACACCTCGGCATCCGCCAGAAGAGCTGGACGAAGTGGCAGAGGAGAGGGATGTCTGGGCTTCCCTGCTTAGGCTGCTGCCCCCGCGACCTGAAATCGGATAAGCGGAAGAAAATGTATGGATGGATGGTAAATAATCTAATGAATGAAATGCTTGGCGTATATACAGTAGTAGTGTGAAATACAGATGGGAAAGTTGTAATACACCCACACACGACTCATCTGGGCAGAATTCTTCTGCTAATTGCAACACCGGCATTGAAACAAGAGTTCAGGACATTGAAAGAAATATTCTACTGTACTGTAAAAAAACATTTTTTTAAATTTTTCCCAAGGTGGATCAAGGAAATGTAGTCGCTTGTGCAGACCTTCTATCTTGTATACATGCTGAGCATGCTCGAGCAGTAGCTGGGGTGTTTATTTAGCTAAACTGCAAAAGAGGATGGGGTCTTAATTGAAGGAAGCTCATTAAGTATAACGTTAATTTTTAAACCTTAGTAATGATATTGGAGTGCCAGAGAAAGGGGAAATAAAACATACTCTCTCTCTTTGACAACATGGACATTTAATGCACAATCCAGCAGCAACAGAACCAATGTTGTAATAGTGGTGTGGAGAAAATAATAGCCGCAACTTAAAATGTCATTTTTTTTCAACCCCAATGCTAATTAAATACCCTATCGGTTATTTACATTTGTAGACGATTGAATATGTTTACTGTGATTGCATTGGCAATGATCTAATTTTAGGAATTTATGGTATCAAAGTGAACTTTAATATAAACAATTTTACTAAATTAAACAGATTATGGTGAGATTTTCAAAAGTTCTATGAACACATAAATCTCAGTTACTCTTTTTTCCAGCTTGCCTTTCTCAAGTCTTGCAGACAAGTCTGGTGATATGCTAAGGCTGTGCCATACAAAATTCAGTTCAAATGGACTAGCAAATGATAATCTGTGCTAATCCCCTAAAAAGCAGCCTCAGAGCAACATTATTGCCCCGCTTAGTAGTTGGGCTGGATTGTGCAGAGGAAGATGAAAATTGTGAACGTCTTCGAGACAAATGTAATCGTAAGACCTTGTACGTATGGCGGTCATTTTTTTTTTAATGCTCACACAGAGCGAAGCAACGGAGCTAAAAAAAAAAAAAAGGACAGTGTTTAACCACAGATGCACCGACCTTGTAATTTGTAGCCTTGGCCTTGTTGTAAATGCACTAGTCATCCTTAACCTGACCTTACTCCCATATCCATATCTTCGTGGTGTTGTAGATTATCATTCCAGTTGGTGCTTGTCCAGATTGTTTTTAAAGAGGTGACCTTGTGTGACCACTGGGGGTGGGGTGGACGGGTCGGGGTGGGGGTGCGTGGGTAGTGGTAGACCCATGGGCCCTCTACGGGCGCCTGCCTCTGGCGTCGGGGAATGCGATGGCCTGCGGTAGTTGTGTCTGGGGCGGCCTGGAGCTCCCGGGGTGTTGAGTATGGCCCCTGCTTTGAGGGGTTGGGTGGCTTCTGGGCCCGGGGGATCGGGGGCGGTTGTCCTGCTTGCTCAAAGCTGGCCGGCCCCGGGCGGATGTTCCGGAGGTTGGCGCCCGGGCCCCCCCTGTGGCCCTTGCTCGGCTGCCGAGTGGCGTCCGGCCGGGTCTCCCTTGCACCTCTTCGGAGTGGACTCGCGGTTGCCTCTTGGGGGGGCGGGGTCGGGCCTTCCCCTCTGTAGGGAGCCTGCTGGGGGGCTGTGCTCTGGCGTCTTCCTAGTCGGATCCTCACTTTTGGAGGGAGTGTGGTTTGGGATGCATGGTTGTGTTCACCACGAACATCTCCTCATTCTCTGTTTCACTCTGATGTAGTTATCCTGTCACTGCAGACTAATGTAGATTTAATGTAGATTTGTTGCACGTGTCATCTGGATGGTCATTGTTCAAGAGGTTCTGTTTCTTTTTTTGTTGTTTTTCTTGTATGTTTATCATTATTAGTAAATATGTATGTATGTATGTGTGTATACATATATTTGCACACTATATGTCTGTGTGTGTATGTACTGCATGGATATGTGTATGTGCACAGTATGTGTATGTATACGTGTACGAATATGTGTGTATGAATGTATATAAACATATATGTGTGCGTGTGTGTGTATGTATGTATGTATATATATATATATAAATATTATATATATATATATATATATGTGGGTGTGTGTGTATATATATATACACATATATACATATATATATTCCCACATACACACACACACACACACACACACACATAAATATATATATATTAGTATTACCATTTTTTTTTTTTCTCCTGTAGTTTTGTTCATTTTGCTCTGTGACTGTTCTGGTTGTTGCTGAAATTGTGATTTTTACGGTTGTTTATAAAATGGTTGAAATATGTTTGTGAGGTTCTTCTGCACCCTTTCTTGTATCCCCCACCCCACCCACACCTGTCCCTTTTCAGGTGAGGTCCGGCATTGAAATGTGGCGCAACATAATTCATAATAAACGCAGTCAAATGTCAAGGGAGACTCATTTGGATTATGAAGTCTCCCTTGGCAAAGAAATTTTGCTCAGCATTTAAAGGCAGCTTGACTCCCTATCAGCTGTTATGATGCTGGACAAGACAAAAAAAAAAAAAAAGAGGTGACCTTCACGCCATGTAATCCTGTCATCACCTTTAACCTCCATGCACATTATCAGAGTGTACTAGTACACTTCCTGATTCCTGTGTTTGTATTTGTTTGCATTATTATCTCCATGACAAAATGTCCAAAATGTAATCATTTATCCCACTCAGGCCAGTCTGTCGGATAATTTCCGCTTCTTTCCTTCTCCAGAGAGAGTGTTCACAAGACAATAACATGGCGACATAGTAGAAAATGTGCTGTTGGTAGGATTCAAGTGCACATCCACACAGGATCCATATCAGAGATAGATAGTTTTTCACATGCTTTCTTTTCTATCAATATACACCATTTTTATTTTATCTTTTCCAATTAGGAATAGTGAAATCTTCAACATTGTAAACAAACAACAAAAACAAAAAACAATGGGGCACTGGTTGACCTTCAGTGTGTTAAAATTTTGAAATAATTGTAATAAAAATGTAATAATGAAACATTCCAGTTTACTGTATATCATAAAAGTGTCAAATCAGCTGGTGACGGTGCACCTTTAGTTTAGATGGTTTATTTCAAACAAGCATGCCATGTTACATTGAAAGTCATCTCATATTCAAAGTCACTGCTCAACATGTCTACAAAGGAGCAGGAACAGTCAGAGCTTATCAAATCCTAGCCCTCTCTATATTACAGCAGTTACTAATCCAGTTTTAGATTAGTTCTCCTGCCTTCACATACACTAAATCACAAAACGGTGGGGATATCAGACCCCCAGGCGAGATCCCAGGACAAGCCGGAGCACACCATCACTTCCGCAGGCCAACCCACCTCGACCCCCTCCCAGCTTCCAAATGTACCCGTCATATGTCCAGCGCCCAGCAACTCCGCCCACCCTGCCTCCTTCCAACAAGGAGCTAAAATAATCTATGGGCACTTTTAAAAGTTCTTTAAAGGGATAGTTTGGATTTTTTGACATAAAGTTGTATGACATACCCACCAGCAGTCTAGTGCATTATAAGTGACTTTCCCGACTTTGACTTCTTTCCATATTTGCTGCACAGTGACAACAAAAGTGTCCAGGATGAAGCGGCTTTGTGTGTGGAGTGCATACTTCACCAAAGAGGATTACCTTCCTACACGCCCAAGACAGAGGAAGAAACAGGTTTTGAAGAATCTGACTGGGATGCATTGCTGGCCAGTGGGAATATACCGTAGAAGAAATGGTCGCCTGCACCACAGACTACATCAACTGCTGCATGGATGTTGTTGTGCCAGTATGGACTGTACACTGCTCTGCCAACAACAAGCCCAGCAAGGCAAGTGACATCAAAGACCTTTTAAACCCAAAAAAGAAAAGCTTCAAAGACGCTGACACACAAGTGCTAAAGCGGGTGCCGAAGGAACTAAGAGTCCAGCAAAGAAGCAGCATGAAGGAGGTGAGGTAGGGAATGAGGGCCATCACGAGCTGCAGCACAAAGACATGTGCCCACATTGAGGGAGATTTGACAAAGGAAAACCAGTTAAACCAGTTTTTTAACAGACCAGGCCCTCCCACACACAGCAGCCCCCACGCAAGTTATCAGAACGGAAAGGGACTCCCCGCCACCCCCAAGTGAGGAAGTCAGGCTCTGTCATTGGCATTGAGCCGGCCTGCCCGTCATCTGTGGCAAAGCAAAGGACACTGAGGAGGCTCCTTTCCATCATGGAGAACCAGCACCTTCCAATGCACAGCGTCATCTCCCAATATAACAGTTTCAGCGGCTGACTACTATCACTGTCCTGTCACCTGAAAGACTGAGCAGATCATTCCTCTCCCACACCATGAGGCTTTTCCTCGATTGATTTATTCTGTGATTTAGCCGTTAAGTTTATTATCATATTTGTATGACTCCTAAATAACCACGGGGCCAAAGAAAGTTGTGAGTACAGGAATTTTGATAACGATGGTGAGAATATTATTAAATTCGATCTTGCCAGGATGTACGGAATGTTTGTATCAACAATGGTTTTCTTCTATCAGCCATTTATAATTATTTTTAAATAGTTCCTTCATGTAGAACTAGAATTATTATTCTTATTAAAATATTATAAAATGTATTGTTCATAATAGTTTTGGCGACTGGAGTAGACTAATTAGATTTATGGAAAAAATACCTTGGTTTTCTTCAACTTTGGTTTTTGACAAACAGTTTGGAACGGATAACAAAAACCGAGTTACTTCTGTAATCAACTGCGCCTCTGCTGGTTACTCCTAGTAATGAACTCCATTTTGCATAGATTGCCTCAAGACCGTTAAGCAACAATCAATTCTACACAATCAGTAGGATCCTTAATAATAACTTTATATGTTTAATCAAACGATGTGCCCATCCCTACTCCCTGTTGCTATCTTTCCTCCATTGTAGTGGAAAAAAAGAATTTACTGTCATGTGTCCAGTTTTGCAGATGCATACCTGTGATGGGAAAGGGCGTACAAACATCACTGAGATAACAACAAGAGAAAATAGATGCATCAAGTAGATGGCAGTGTGATGCATCAGGGATGCTGACAGGGCTGTCTTGAGATGTGTTGAAAGTCTAGGTTGCTTCCTGCGGCTTGTCTGGGATCCTTTCAAGACACCGACCTGGCCATGGCTAGAGCCAGAGATTCCCTGTGATGAGACGTGATGAGACAGCGATGGTGCTAACAGCAAAAACATTGCATGTTGGAATGTCATCAATAGGATGAGAGGTTTGAAGGCTTGTCGGGGGTAACAGGAGGGATTGAGGGGGTTAAGAGGAATTCACATCTGCTGCTTTGCCACAAGACATGACTTTGGAACAGAGACAGATGAGTCTGCAGTGTATGAAAAAATGATAGGAACAGCAAAAACAAAAAAGGGATCCTGAAAAGAACACGAGCCAGGCATGACAGGAGCCTTGGCGTTGTTTCAGTTTTGGGTTCAAACCATACAAACTTGCACATATAATGTCAAAAGTGTGAATAATATATGGAAGTAGACGGAATAATTCATTAGTATTACATATGAATGATGTAAATAAATAGAACAGGTTGGAAAACAAACATTTGTGTGACATTTTGTTGTTTTTTAGCAATCACCAACATTCTTACTTCCTCCTTACTTATTCACATCATGTTTGTTTTTGATGTCGCTGTCTCCCTCCTTCCTATCTTCATGTTTCATTTCTGACTTTACCCCCTGCCACCTCACCCCGGGGCTTTCATCTTGGCAGAGTGCTCTCTCTTTATGAGAATCCTCCAATTGGCACACAAGCGCCCTTGTCAGACACCATTCATTGCACTTACATAGATATGAAAAGTGTTTCAACAAGCAGGGCCGAGTCTTATGGCATAAAGTGCATGCCGATGCAAAATCAAATCCTGTGACTAATTTGAAAGGGCAGTAAAGTTGGAAGGTAGTCGTTTTGTTGACGCTCTTGCAGGCAACGTTTTACGGCAACTACACAGAGGTGGCCTGTAAGTAAATTCTGCTTTGCTGGTCCATTTGTGGAACGGGAGGAATTTCGTCTTCGGCAAAATGGTGTAAATGTAATTCATTGCGGATGTTTACACAATGAAAACAAATAAAAGCAGTATCCCTGTGACCATGACAGCAGTCTCAAAATAGACATTTAGAAATACTATGTTTTATACATTATATACGGCTGTGTCTGTAAAAACACTTAAAAGCATTGCTCGAGTACATCACAGTCCAAAAAATCCAGACTTTCCTCTCCCTGGCCACTTTGTCCAACTCCTCCCAGCGGATCCCAAGGTTTTCCCAGGCCATTTGAGAGACATAGTCTCACTAATGTGTCCTGGATTTGTCACGAGGCCTCCTACCGGTCGGACGTGCCACGAACACCTCCCCAGGGAGGCGTTTGGGAGGCAATCTAACCTGATGCCCGAGCTCATCTGTCTTCTCTCAATGTGGAGGAGCATCGTTTCTACTCCGAGTCTCTCCTGAATGAAAGTGCTTCCCACCCTATCTAAGTCACCCTAAGGGAGAGCCCAGCCACCCTGCGGAGGAAACTAATTCTGGCCGCTTGTACCCATGATCTTGTCCTTTCGGTCACTACCCAAATTTCACAACCTTTTTTGTCACCATAAAAAAAAAAAAACTGGCCCCGGTGAGTAAAAGTGTACCAATCTATTTTTTGGAAACCAGTGTAAACACAATTTCTTTCCAAGAACATATTCAGACTTTACTCACCCAATGCTAGACACTAGTCATCTGGATGTTTTTTTGGGGGGGGCAAAATCTGGTTGGTTTTCCATTGCCTTGATTTAGCCCAGAAAAATATGTTGAAAATCGGTCTGAGTTAGTCTGACTGATTTGGTCCACATATAGCCCAACTCTCTTTTCAACCAAATCTAGACAGGAAAGGGACGACTTTATGGAGACATCCTTTTATCTTTCACTGTTTAACCAAATGTAAACATTGTTTAAACACACGCTAATGATGTCTTTTGAACAAATTTTTGCTGGGTGGGTAGTTCATTTGAACGGGAATGAAAATATCTATGTTAATTCCAAAATATGGGAGGGATAAAATTACATAATAACATCGCAGATAGAGTATCTCACAAAACTGAGTACACCTCACATTTCACTAACCCTTTTCTGTGATCTTCTCAAGGGACAATACTGTGAAAACTACTTAAAGTCGACAGTGTACAAATTGAATAGCAACAGATTTACTGTCCAAAGAAAACTGCATTCATCATTCTTCAATGAACCACAGCTTTCCTTCCCTGCAGCACTCATGCAGCCTCAGACCATGATGCTACACCCACCATGCGTGACTGGAGGCAATCTTGGTTGCCAGGCATTTAGACAGTAATGGCAGTGTGTTAAGTCGATTTCAGTGGCTAGTATATCTATACTGGTATTTAAATTGTACACTGACTACTCTAAAGCGTATCCAAGTTTCATTTCTATAATGTGGTCTCTTGAGAAGATGATGATGATCAAATTGTTATTAAAGATACTGTATTTGTCGAAATAGAATATACTCCATTATTTAGTGTTCTACCAAGCAAACATTTAAACACCAGAAGTTGCAGTCAAGCCACTTTTAATCAGTCCCTGTGCGCCAATGTAGCGCATGACAGCATTTATAAATGAATGTGAAACATATGCCTTCTGTTTACATGTCAGAGTGCATACTAATAATTGCAATCCAAGCAGCTCTTAACATCAAGATTTATTATTGATAAAAAACGCTTGCCCTCTGCAGCTACTCAGAAGCATTCAAAGTCACTTTCCGAAAAACATCCTATATTTACCAAGTAGTGCATATACTGTACCCTGAAGTTACTCAAAGATAGTACTGTGGGGTAGAGTTTCACTCCAGAGGTGACCCTCATTTATTCTGCATGTTCTGAACTCCTGTTTCAATGCCAGAGTTGTTTTGAGCAAAATAATGCTGCCGTAGGAGTCTGCCCAGACGTAGCTCAATTTCCGATACCTGAAGTAACATTTAAGACTTAGACACACTTTATTGATCCACAAGGGAAATTGCTTGGTCTTCTTTAGACAACAAACACATTAATTCAGACTGAAGCCAAGTGCAATTTTATTTTGACTCAGCTAGTTTGGAACCTATCCGGGGATGTCATAGACTTCAAACATTAATGGTCAGCAGCAGGTCTGCCTTGTTTGATACAGGATTACTTTAAACAAAAATTCAACGATATTTGTCATATACATTCCTAATGAAAGCGGTTTTCAGTTATTTTCTATCATCCCCCCCCAGGGGACAGAAATGTATTATGCCCCCGATTTGAAATACTATTGAGAAACTGATAATATGTATTTATTTATTTGTATAGCGCACAGTCAACTTTAAACGGGAACCAGGAAGTGCCGAGCTGCAAAGCATACAGGTGTATTCAAGAGTCAAGCTGCATGCTGAGTATGATAAATTTGGACATGTTGGTTGGCAGGTTTACACTAACATTTAAAGTACTCCCTGCTTCTCGCATCCCACCTCACAGTTCATCGTGCCCCCGAGGGGGGCCCTCCCCACTATCTGGGAAGCACTGCCTAATGGGAATGGAGTGAGGTTCCCGAGGGTGGTCAAATTAGTGCATCAGAACGCCTGCATCCCCTCAAATTTGGTATCATGTGACTATTTTATGTTGTTGCAAGGGTACTTGCACATGTCGAAGTGGGAGTAGTCATGTTGGATTCACTTACATTTGTGAAGAGGTTTAGCTCTGAACCTCAGGATTTGCTGCCTTTTCATTCCAAAATTCAGTTTCTTCAAATGGCCACACGGTGGTCGGGTGGTTAGCACGTTGGCCACACAGTCAGGAGATCTGAAAGACCAGGGTTCGGATCTCCGTTGGGCATCTGCGTGGAGTTTGCATGTTCTTCTCGTGCGTACGTGGGTTTTCTTCGGGTACTCCGGTTTCCTCCCACATTCCAAAAACATGCATGTTAGGTTAATTGGTGACTCTAAATTGTCCATAGGTATGAATGTGAGTGTGACTGATTGTATGTCTTTGTTTGTCTATATGTGCCCTGCGATTGACTGGCGACCAGTCCAAGGTGTACCCCGCCTCCCGCCCAAAGCCAGCTGGGATAGGCTCCAGCATACCCCGCGACCCTAATGAGGATAAGCGGCATAGAAAATGGATGGATGGATGCATGTTAGGATAATTGGCGACTCTAAATTGTCCATAGATATGAATGTGATTGTGAATGTTTGTATGTCTGGCCTGCGATTGACTGGCAAGCAGTCCAGGGTGTACCCCACCTCCTGCCTGAAGTCAGCTGGGATAGGCTCCAGCATACCCACGACCCTAATGAGGATAAGCAGCAAAAAAAATGAATGAATGAATGAAAGTTTCCTCAGATACCCACTTGAACTACAACTGTATGTGTTCCATTTAGGAATGGAAAGCATCCTTCGTGAATATAAGTTACTAAAAAAGTCACATTTACACACTCCAAAGGACCACTGTGTAGAATGGAAAAATGGCCAATCTCTTGCCTGCTGTGTGCATTTGAATCACAAAAGGCCTGGTTTTAGGATTCAGAGGGGTTTTGTTGTTTTTTTTTAATCTTGGCAGCATTAATTAACTCTGCAGAATGTGCTACAAAGTACCAAAAAAGTGAAATATTAAAGCTGCCACTCACTTCCTGCTTCTGCTATCAGTATGACCATGATGCCTTTAATTTAAGCACCATGGCACTTAGTGTGCCATTGTGTGCTTAATTGTGCTCCATTCCAGAGGTCACAGAGACATGTTTTTAACATAATGGATTCATAAAACTTTACGGCACGCAGCGATAGAAATTTTTGGAAGCTGCTGAACAGCTGCAGGCGGTCTCACGTCCTGACTTGGCCTCGTCGCTGTCCTCTCGTCACTGAAAGGGGAAGTTGTTTGCAGTGTCTAAATGAAATCATATTTTCCATCAGTCAGAGGGCTAATTGGGGCTAGCGCTCCCATTAGCTGTCTGCCCACATTTACTTTGTAGGAAGTCAGACAGATCAATGCTCAACCTGACTTACTGTATATACTGTGTGAAAAACTATTTGCCCCCTTCCTGGCTTTTTATTCTTTTGCATGTTTGTCACACAAAATGTTTCTGATCATCAAACACGTTTTAATATTAGTCAAAGATAACACAAGTAAACACAAAATGCAGTTATTAAATGATTGTTTTTATTATTTAGGGAGAAAAAAATCCAAACCCACATAGCCCTGTGTGAAAAAGTAATTGCCCCTGCACCTAATAACTGGTTGGGCCACCCTTAGCAGCAATAACTGCAATCAAACGTTTGCGATAACTTGCAACAAGTCCCAATTTTGGCCCACTCATCTTTGCAGAATTGTAATTCAGCTTTATCTGAGGGTTTTCTAGCATGAACCGCCTTCTTAAGGTCATGCCACAGCATCTCAATGGGATTCAGGTCAGGACTTTGACTAGGCCACTCCAAAGTCTTCATTTTGTTTTTCTTCAGCCATTCAGAGGTGGATTTGCTGGTGTGTTTTGGGTCATTGTCCTGCTGCAGCACCCAAGATCGCTTTAGCTTGAGTTGACAAACAGATGGCCGGACATTCTCCTTCAGGATTTTTTGGTAGACAGTAGAATTCATGCTTCCATCTATCACAGCAAGCCTTCCAGGTCCTGAAGCAGCAAAACAAGCCCAGACCATCACACTACCACCACCATATTTTACTGTTGCTATGATGTTCTTTTTATGAAATGCTGTGTTACTTTTACGCCAGATGTAACGGGACACGCACCTTCCAAAAAGTTCAACTTTTGTCTCTTCAGTCCACAAGATATTTTCCCAAAAGTCTTGGCAGTCGTCTTGGAACTCTGCCATGCAGGTAGTTTTTGCCCAGTCTCTTTCTTATGGTGGAGTCGTGAACACTGACCTTAATTGAGGTAAGTGAGGCCTGCAGGTCTTTAAATGTTGCCCTTGGATCTTTTGTGACCTCTCCGATGAGTTGTCTCTGCGCTCTTGGGGTAATTTTGGGCGGTCGGCCACTCCTGGGAAGGTTCACCACTGTTCCATGTTTTTGCCATTTGTGGATAATGTCTCTCACTGTGGTTCGCTGGAGTCCCAAAGCTTTAGAAATTGATTTATAACCTTTACCAGACTGATAGATCTCAATTACTTTTGTTCTCATTTGTTCCTGAATTTCTTTGGATCTTGGCAGGATGTCTAGCTTTTGAGGTGCTTTTGGCCTACTTCTCTGTGTCAGGTAGCTCCTGTTTAAGTGATTTCTTGATTGAAACAGGTGTGGCAGTAATCAGGCCTGGGGGTGGCTACAGAAATTGACTTCAGGTGTGATAAACCACAGTTAAGTTATTTTTTAACAAAGGGGGGCAATCACTTTTTCACACAGGGCCATGTAGATTTGGAGTTTTTTGCCTCCCTTAATAACGTAAACCTAATTTAAAAACTGCATTTTGTGTTCAATTATGTTAATTTGACTAACAGTTAACTATTTTTTATGAGCAGAAACATTTAAGTGTGACAAACATGCAAAAGAAGAAAAAGTCAGGGAGGGGGCAAATACTTTTTCACACCACTGTAGTTAGGGTGGGGTATTGCTGATGTATTATTCCTCCTAGTGCCAAAGTGGTACTTTTGAAAGTACTTTATGCCAAAAAGAGCCCAAACCAGTCCTATGGAACACGTTTATTGCAACACACACAAGCACGAGTCATGTTGATGTCTTCAATGGCTTATTTGCTCTTGTTATGTCTTGTTATTCAACTACAGTAGGACTGTAGGGGTGTTATTTCTTCTCTAGAGGGCTATAATAATGTTAAAAAAAACATGTAGAAGGTCGTAAATAGGTTTTCTCTTACTACAAAACTAATTAATTTATAAATATGGAATCCTACTTGGCAGAAATTGACGTAATTCACTTGGGTCTGGAACCAGTTAACCGAAATAAATGAGGATTAATGTATTAAAAAATTTAAAGAAAGTGATAACTAAATATAACATTTAACAATATTAAATGAAATCCACAGCAAATTGTCATAATTACGGCAAAACAAACAAAAATGGTTGACATGTTGGCCACACACTCAGGTGATCGGGGTTCAAATCCCCGTTGGGCGTTTCTGTGTGGAGTTTACATGTTTTCCCCGTGCATGCGTGGGTTTTTTCCGGGTACTCCGGTTTCCTCCCTCATCCCAAAACACGGCGAGTCTAAATTGTCCTAAGTATGAATGTCAGTGTAAATGATTGTCTGCAATTAACCGGCCTGAAGTCGGCTGGGATAGGCTCCAGCATACCCCGCGACCCTAATGAGGATAAGCGGCATAGAAAATGGATGGATAGAAATCAGCAGTGATACAGCACACAGGGAATGTGCAAAGATTTGGCAACACTTTAAGTGTACAAATGTCGCTGTTAAGTGCATTCATTTCACACGGTCAGATTGAGAAGAAATTGACAATTGATAAACCAGGCTGGTGATGTTAGATGTCATTACAACTGTGTTTTCTAGTTAATCCCACATGGAAGAGTTGAATATTATTGAGCACAATTAAGTTGCACAATATCACCTTCAGGCACTTGAGGCGCTGAGTCTGCATGGTTTGATGTGAAGTATATCCGAGCTTTGGAGCATTTTGGCCAATGTCATCATCGTCTGTGCAGCTGAAAAACAAATGTCAAGCGTCACGCCTTTTTGCCTCATTTCAGTGCCACTGAATTAATAGTAACGCTGAGTTTAGGCACTGATATTTGCATGTTTTTTTTTTTATTATTTGGATTCAACCGTTGCGCCTATGTTGCATGGTAGTTGCTATGCAATGTTTTTATCAAAAGGCCCGTGCTGAACATTGACGTAACCAGAATGTCGAATAAAGGCTGAGGAAAACCACTTTATTGGGCAAACTTTGACTACAAGAAAACAACAAAAATCAGAGCAGGATATGTCATAATTAATTTCATAAAACGCAAGACTAATGCGACACACTTAGTCAATCAAACGATGCATGTACAGTTAAAGCTCTATTTTGGTACACACAAGTTTTTGTATTATTCGGGTTTTTTGTACACTATAGCGTGTAGAAATTTGGATATGTACGGGAAAAATTGCTTTGGTGTACATACGTTTTGTTTATCTCCAGCCTTTTGGAGCTAATTAAGAACCAAAACTATTTTTATATTATTATTCATTCATTCTTTTTCTATACCGCTTATCCTGATTAGGGTCGCGGGTATGCTGGAGTCTATTCCAGCTGAGTTTGGGCGAGAGGCGGGGTACACCCTGGACTGGTCGCCATTAAATCGCAAGGCAGACAAATAAACATTCACACTAACATTCATACCGATGGACAATTTAGAGTCGCCAATTAACCTAACATGCATGTTTTTGGAATGTGGGAGGAAACCGGAGTACCCGGAGAAAACCCACGCACGCACGGAGAGAACATGCAAACTCCACACAGAGATGCCCAACGGAGATTCGAACCCTGAACCTCCCGACTGTGAGGCCAACATGCTACCCACTCGGCCACCGTGCGCCCCTACATTATTATTATCATACACAAATATGCACACTTCCACATCTACAGTAACCAAGAAAGTCTCACGTTTGTTTTGATACCAACATTGTGCATGTTGTTTTGGTTAGGCCTTTTTTGCAAAAAAATGTCCCCAGGGTTGTCTTGAGTAAATTCATTGATTGTTTATTTTTATTTTTTATGTAGTTGTTAATTATTGTTCTACGATACGGTATTTTAAGTGCATACTACACGTTAAGCTGAAGATTGAAGGTCATTTCATCGCTTGTAGTCGCCCCACTATCACTGCTTGCCGTCAAACCTGTTTGATTGATCCCAATGCGAATTGACGTCAGATTTGTTTGAATCTGTTTGTACCTGACACCACCTGTTGATTTGGTTCCAACCTCGGAAAATCATTTCATCTCCAAAATGGGGGGTGCTGCAAAAAAAGTTTTGGAAGTTTGGTCTAAGGCAAAACTAATTGATTTTACTTGCTACGGTGAGAGAGTGAAAATATTCCAGGGTGAGCAGAAAACTCCAAATATGATCCAGAAAATAATTTTTTATATGAGAAGGGGAGGCCCGAATCATATTGTGTTCTCTGAAGGGGGAGTTTTCCGTCACACACTTAAAAAAAAACACAGTTGTAGTTTATTTCCCCTCTCTTAATTTTGTCAAGTGTGAGCACACTTCAAACTTAGGTGCGGTTTTACCAAATATGTGTTTGGTTTAGCATGGAAGCATATCCCTGATGATGATAATAATAATAATAATGATAATAGCAGTAATAAGTGGTTTGTTTAGTTATTCTTTGTACAGTATGAGCAGAAAGAAAACCTTGGAGGGAATGCATTTTAATGCTGTTTACTGACCCACCAACTGATTTGGACCAGAACATGTGAAATGTAGTTTGAAAGAAACCAAACTAAAGGGCACTAGAATAAACGCACCCTTACACATGACTCTTTTCCATAAATGACTCAGAGTCGGAGAGTCAAGCTGCGCTTTGTAACTCTTTTTGCGGTGTCAGGCGGAATCTGTCTTTTCCCACTGTCTTGGCATTCTCTTCATCTTCTCAAATCCTTCTTCCACTAACTCTGTTGTCCTGCCAACGGGGAGTGAAAGCGCACAAGAGCATTACAGGCTGGTCATGCACGAGTAACAAGGGGCCCCTATGGCTTCTTTGTGTGCTTTTTCCTCCGTCCACTTTTCGCCTGCGTAGAAACGGAGTGACGACGCGGTGGCCCTGAGTGGCCCTCTGCTCTGCAATTATCACGCATGCACGCTCACACCAACACGGTGGTGAGCATACGAAAAAGCACACTTCAGCATTCATGAGACACCAGGATCTTGCTTCTGCGGTTGAGAGTAATGAATCCGCCCACTCCTTCCTGCAGCACCGTTTCCCTCACCTTCCACACCTCTGCATTTCCACAAATAACCCATCTGTTGCATTGCCGCATTAACTGTAAAACACATTTTCTTTCTGTTTTGTTTTTTTTTCTTACGTGGGAACATGTTGTGGTGAGCTTTTTGCACTGCGGACAAGCCAAGACAAACCTGTCGTTGGTGTAAAGCAATGTGTGACAATATTTTACATGCCAGCAGCCAGAGAGATTATTTCTGCAAAACCACAGACAGGAGGCGCTCCAGATGCAGGGTTGTGAGGATTATTGTGATACATTTAGTCCAGTCTGCCAAAAAATTTACCTCAGTTTGTTTATTTTATCAAAGCACGGCGTGAGTCCAACTGTGCTGATAACATATTTGTATCACAATACATCCACATAGCATTGTGTTAGCGTGGAAACGCTAACCGGCAATCACTGCCCCCCATCTATGACATCCTCAACGGTTGACTTTGCAGTTCTTTGCTAACAAACACAGTTACACACATCTCCTTGTTTATCGATCACAGCTGCAAAATAGCCCCAAAAGGGGCCAAAGAAAGTTGCAAGAAGGTGGGAAACACCACTGAATTGAAGAAATAACTATAACTAACTAAATACCAAAACGGTGTGTGCACATCTGCTTTAATAGCCGTATTTGTCAACAATCAATCTTCAATCAATGTAAAAAACTTACATTTGTCATTTAAGGTCTATGCGTTTGTGCATGTAAAGCCACAATTTTAAAACTATAAAACAGTGTTTTTTCAACAATTTTGGGCATCCGGAATTGATTAATTAAATTTGCATTATTTCTGATGGGAAAAATGAATTTGGTTAGAGTACGTTTTGGTCTGTGTTGGCCTTTCTGGAGCTAATTATTGACATGACTCAAAGTTCAACTGTTCGGTTTTAAAGTGTCGTTCATGCTTCTGTAGGTTTATGCTGCAGTGTGCAGCAACATTACCCCTTGTATGCACGCACACATTTTCATTAGTTTGTTGATCTCACTATAAGACAGATCTTATTATAAGACAGCCTCTACTTCAAGACCTCTTTTGTCCGAAAAATATATAATAATTATTTCTAAAACATCTGGTACATTTATCCTAGTTAAAAATATACATTTTTATTACAGGAACAGGAAGCTTGTTTGGCCCATGGCGTTGGTTTACTTGTATAAATCTAAAGACGCAGAGTATTAGACGACCAGAGGGAAGAAATACAACCATACCTAAACTGGGAACAATTTGGTGTTCAACCAAAATCAATGAAAAATGTGTCACAAAAACCAAACACAAATTTGAGTTACCATCATTGTGTGATGTTGGAAGATCTCACAAAAATTACTCTCACTGATAGGAATGGGTACTGGAACTCAGTATGCCCAAATATATATATATATATATATATATATATATGTACAGTATA
>QODF01000042.1:3497028-3553953 GCA_024372805.1 Oostethus manadensis
ATTTATGTGATGCATTAATCACATAAATCTACTACTACTATGTGGTTGATAAACAACAACCGAGCGCTAAACATAACACGTAACTTAAAACTGTTATTTCCAAATGCCCGCAAGGCATGCTGGGTAGTCCAGCTGCAACAACAATATGAACTATGAACAATAAAACATTGGATAGCAAGAATATGTTCACTCCGCAACATATTTTGCAATACAGCAAACAAGCGACAAACACTGCACTGTTGGGAGAAAGAGTACCACAGGCTACCCAGCATGCATGGTGTCAGAAGTATAAGTGTGTTTTTTGACTTTGTGTAGATATTTATTTGTATGCCCACACGGTGCAGTGGGTAGGTTACTTTGTGCGCCCGTGTGTGTTGGCATGTTGTGTTGTTTGCATGGCTACAGATTGTACAAGCGTGCCACAATAGCACTGCAAGTCAAGTTGCCGGCTATATTTTCAATGTTAAAGGTTTAAAAAAAGGAATTTGGAAATGCCCGGTGGGCCGGATTAGGGTGTTTGCGGGGCCTGATGTGGCCCACAGGCTGCAGTTTGCCCACAACTGCAGTATAGCCATGGTACTCAGATTAACAACCAATGCTTGGCCAAAGAAAAATCTCATTTGATACGCTTACGGTGGTTTGGACTGTGAGTTTTTCTGCAGTCTTAGAGGCGTGGTGCCAACGTGCCACGGTAATCACCCGTCTGAAAAACTAAGTGGCTATTAGTGTCTCATTTTGGTGCTAATTTAATGTACATTCAGTCACCTGCAACAAGTCTTTGAAGGTGATACTGCGCGAGTAAAGTCTTATAAGTAATGTCTTGCCGAGGGGTGCAACAGTCCTGGTATTTGGGCCACAGTTTTGGTGTGGTTTTGTGTATAAAGATAATAACTTTTCTTTATGTTTTTGAAGGATACGAATTGATACAAGGATACAAATTGATGTGTAGCGAAAGGATGCTTAAATCAATCCATTGTTGGTCATTATATGGTTCTATAAGCTGTGTGTTACACCTGCAAATTAATCCTTTATTTCATGAGTAATAAGTTCAGAATCATTAGAATAAGACGCTGGCTAATAAAGAAAAAGCTGTGTGGCCCGTTGGCCGCACTTTGCGCACCCCTGTTTTTTTTAGGAAGGTGCAAGTGCAACAGTAAAGTTTGAACAAAGTAATGATTATTTTATTATTGGAATTGAACCACAAGTAACAACCACTTAACATCTCATCTATCACATGACCCGCAAAGAGACGTTTGTAGAAAAGCGTGCTTCTCATATTCTCCCAAATGAAAAAGCGTAACCCATAACTATAACATATAGTTTTAAAAATATATATATTTGTTGTGAAATTAGGCTGCATGGTGGTCGAGTGTTCAGCATGTTGGCCACCACACAATCAGGGGATCTGGAAAATCTGGGTTTGAATCTCAGTTGGGCCGACACAGACGATCTGCATGCACCCACACCGAATGTGTCACTGTTTTGTCCGCTTTTAGGCAGACAGTCCCTTACTTAAAACCCGTACAGTGTGGGAAATTGGATATTAGGTTGCAATGAGGGCTTTATGCAATGCATTGTGCACACTGCACAATGCAAACTCGTGGTCCAGTATGATCCAGTATTCTGCCTTGTGCCATTGCATCACTTGACCGACTAAAACACAGTCTGATGCTCTTTTTAAACTTTATTGCCGACCCCGACACGCCAAACAGTGCTCAATTCCAAAACGGTAAACTCGCACACATCAATGAAAACCCATTCAAGCACAATTTCTATAAATTCTTCAGCATCCTCACTTGTTTTCTGCCATGTGTTGTTTTAGTTCATGTTTCCAAGTGAAAAATGAGAGAAAAATGCTACACAACAGCAGACGCTTTGGTCTCTGCATTGCATTGCACTCTCAGCATGAAGCCAAGCTGAGCCAAACTGCGAGGTCAGCTTTAGACCCCTAACTGGACAACAAAGCTCCAGCTTTCTATCAGGGCACAGGCCTATTAAACTATCAGACATGATGTTCCCCTGATGCCACTCTGGCTAAGTCCCTCGCTTCCCTAATCACCCCTCTCCTGGAGGCTGGTGTACAGTGTTCAGGTGCATGCATGCATGCAGAATCTGTCTTATGACATAATGAACTTCATTTTTCTTTCCTATTTAAGTGATTGTTTTATATGTAAAAAAGTCCTCAAGTCCTTAATGACATCATGCTGCCATCCATGCATGCTCACTCTAATAGAGTGTTAGCGACATCAGAGTGTGTGTGCTTAGGCCACAGACTGCTGCACTGAATTAGATGTCTTGAGAGCCATTTAGAGTCAGGGCCTGTGTGAATGTGTTTGCATGCTGGGAGGCAGAGAGAAAACAATGTATTCCAACCCTCAGGTGCTCTGTATCTGTCATGGTGAGTCATTATTTGACCATGTGCCAACTGTTTCACATCAACAACAGTACATGCGTGCATACATCCAGCAGCACAGCCACCCATCCACCAGATTGAATTTTTACGTAACTCATGGCAAAACACTAAGGTGGTGTCTGTGTTGATCATGCTGCAACATTGTGTCTTTGTGACACATGTCTTTGTGTCACCATGTCTTCAATGAAGGTAAAGGACATTTAATTTTTTAAGATACCCGGAAAATGTACACACACCGAGGCCACAGTTTTTGACCATAACCGCCTACACACAAGGATGAACGCTAAAAGCCTTTGTTTTTTATATTCAGCAATCTGTCCAGCAAATATGGTTCAAATTTGGTCGCAGTTTTCCAAATCCCGTAGGTCAGGGTTGTCAAACTCAATCACACAGGGAGCCAAAACTCAAAGCCGAACAGGACAACCGCCCTTCAACATCACCCCAAACTTTGTATCGTTCTTATTATTTAACCTGAAATTTTCAACACTTGGATATTTCTTCATATTGATAGTGTTGTGTATGTAATGTAAACAAAGATTTTACGAGACCCACGGAAGTGCAAATTCTGAGTGAAATATAACGAGAGGCACGTTTAAACTTGCACCCAGAATGTTTGCATTTTATTAATGAATATTTTATTCACTAACCTCGGAAGGACACACTTTATTCTGGTAAAACAAGAATAAAAGTAAAAAAAAAACGTAAACAGAAAAAGGGGAATTGGGAAAAAAACTAAACAGAATGTCAAGAAAAAAAAGACAGATTTCTAGGGCCCTACTCTTACATGTGTTTGTCCGAGGAAGCCATTATTACATCTCCTTGTTTTTGAGATGAACATGTTTGATGTTCCGATTCGATCTTCAGGATCGGAATCAACGACCTAAATGTTATATTCATAAAATATTATTAAAAACTGAAAAAAAGGATCACCAGCGGATCGGCAAGACTATGAACGAGACCGGATCGGCACATCCCTACAGTGTAGTCTTAGTGTTGCTGTGACTTTGTGGTCGGCAATGCAGTGTAAGCGTTGTGTGTGTGTGTGTGTGTGTGCAGGAAACCACTCACCACAACACTGCAGCTAAAGTTTGACTGCGTTAACTTGTGCTTTGGTTTCTGCTGTTATGAAGACTTTCTATTTCACTTTGTGCTTGTGCATTTATGTGTACTCAACTCATATTCACCTGCAGGGAGTGCATGTAGCAGTAACATGCACTAATTGTAATTGTATTCGATAAAAGATTGGTACACCAAACTAACATTATTGGAGTAATAGGTGCGTACATATTTGTGTGTGCACGTGTGTGTGTGTGCCCATATTGGCTGTCATTAATCAAGTAGAGTTTTATTGTTTTCAGCATCTCGCCCAAGTCTACACATTACCATTTTAATGACATTACCGTCCTATTAATCTGCTTACCGCTGCTTGCAGCCACTGGCACAACTTATAAAACTATCAAAGAATTACTTTGATAAAAAAAAAAGAAGAAAGCAAAGAGAAAACAAGGCTGTAAAAGGGAGAGCGAGGGAGCAGTAATTAAAAAAAGCTACTCTTGTGAAAGAAAACTCATAAACAAGAAACAAGGGTAAAAGTGAGAGGACTCACTGCTTTGAAAGCCATGCTGAATGCCTCTAGCTATATTTTCTATAACTCTAACAGCCGAGACTAATCAGATAAGAGAAATAAAGCCATCAACATGTTGCCGATCTCTGCATCCAGATGCCTTTAAGGTCTGCTTTTCAAAGGCAGAGCAAAGCTGTGGGCCTTCGTTTCGTCACACTCATCTTTCTTAAACCATTTGCTAACGGACCTCGGTCAACACACCTAATAAGAGTGTGAAATTCATTGATATGCCAGACATTCTAGTGTCAGTCTAGATGAAGGCCAAATTGGGCCAATTGACTGCAATGGCACGTTTTACACCCCCCCCCCCCGTCACTTCTCCACATGCATTGCATATTTAAGTATCACTTTTCACCGACTCACCGTAGAGGTCTTGTTTTTAAGAAGCACGGATTACACAGACATAATCTTAGCGGACTAAGTGACATGAATTCCAATGTTGCTAATCATTTTGTGGATGCTGAAAATTACGTCATTTCACTAAAACTGCTGGGATTACATTTGATTTTCTTCTCCTTGTGCTTGTTGTCAGGAGCGCCGTTGTTAAATGGACTGCAACTAAATCAAGGGAAAGTCTGCAGCTCGTTTACTTATCCCAAATGCTAATCTAAAGCAAAAAAAAAAAAAACAACCACGATGCATGTTAGATGCTCACAGTTCTATTTATTTTGTATTGCTTATGTCTTTTCTGTTATAATTGTCAAACTGCTTTCATACTGGCGATATTGTAGTATTGTACTAAAGAAATAAATAAACACATAAATAAGTCCAATAATATCTGGTTGCTTGTCCCCCAAACCTGCTTGTTTTTGCATGAGTGCAATCATAAATCATTCCTTTCAGTCCTTCCATTTGACGTTTTCTCTCTCTCACCTACACCCTCCACCGGCTGCAGCAACTGTGCCCTGTCATTTGCCTTCTATGCACAGATGCTCCGATTGCCGAAAGGATTCCTATGAGTCACATATCGGTAGCTCCCAATCGCGTCTTATTGGCTTACCTTGTGCTGCCGAGAAGACCCATTCCCATAATCCTCAAGCAGCTAGAATCCCGAACATCCACCCCTGTCGCTAATGTTCAGCTCCAGAAAATGGATAGCAGTTGCAGAGGCTGGCACATACATATAAACGATGGCGCCTACCGACACAGACTTTCATCTGTCATTGTTTGTCAAGAAGTGCCGCTATTTGAACTGGCTGCACTTATGTTTAGCGCCAGATACTCAACAGTAGTCCTTGGAATCTGAGGAAACCGTTGGACGCTTAACAAGGTTTTCCGTCACGCTGTTGTAAAAATTTAAGGTATGAGTTTTATTTTTGTTTGTAATCTTATTTCCATTTCAAATGCAGAGTTAAGTGTATGTCATGGTTAAAAAAGTGCTCCAATTGTCACTGCCATTTTGCCGCTTTTGGGTCAGAGGATGGTGTATCTTGTCACATCGTACTATATATTGTTTTTTTTATTGGGTTTCCCATTTGAGTTGATTTCGTACCAATAAGCATTTAAAACATAAATTTGTGTAACTATGGTTATGGAAATAGCTCTAAAAATAATGCATGAAGGGCATGACCAACAATATTGTTTGGCTTTTGTAACAAACCTCAAGTCCCTAATCCAATAAAAGTCCAACCATCCATTTTCTTTACCGCTTATCCTGATTAGAGTTGCGGGTATGCTGCAGCATATACCAGCAGACTTTGAGCAGTAGGCGGGGTACACCCTGGACTGGTTGCCAGTCAATCGCAGGGCAGGCATACAAACATTCACACTCTAATGGACAATTTAGAGTTGTCAATTAACCTAACATGCATGTTTTTGAAATGTGGGAGGAAACCGGAGTACCCGGTGAAAACCTACACAACAACATGCAAACTCAGAGATGTCCGACGGAGGTTCGAACCCGGAACCTTCTGACTGTGAGGCCAACATGCTACCCACTCATCCACCGTGCAGCCCAAAGTCCATCCAATAAAAGATAATATTGGAAGAAATGGGCGCACAAAATACTTTTAGGGTAGGACTAATCATTTGACATGGTTTTGACTGTGAGGAATAACAATCTCATCCTCCTCCAACTATTGACATATCCCTCAAATCTTCGTTGAGGGAGCCATGGACCCTGGACCCTGGCCAGTATATCGCAGGGCAGACATACAAGCATTCACACTCTAATGGACAATTTAGAGTCGCCAATTAACCTAACGTGGATGTCTTTGGAATGTGGGAGGAAACCGGAGTACCCGGAGAAAACCCACGCACGCACGGGGAGAACATGCAAACTCCACAGAGAGATGCCTAACGGAGATTCGAACCCTGAACCTCCCGACTGTGAGGCCAACAACAACACCATGTGGCCCCGAGCATTACAAATGTAAAAATAAATAAATAAAAGTTTATGCCAAGTTCTTATGTGATGGTCCAAATGTAATCGGGCCAGCAGAAATGCAGTACATGAATGCATGGAAAACCCAACACTAGGTACATAAGTTGTGATGTGGAGTCAGTTTGCATCACCAAATGTGAATTGTTTATGTCTTGTGTGGGAGTAGGTGAGGGGGGGTGTAGGTGTTCCCCTGGCAACCTGACCAGGGTCAGCGTGTCACACTGTTACAGTGGGTGAGCTGGCGTCGGTATGCAAATGAGGCCGGTGCCAGCCTTCAGACATTAGCATGAGTGAGCATTTGCATAATATCAGCTTTTGCCAGTGAAGAAAAAAAGTAGGACAGGAGAGCGGAAGACAAAAAGAAGGCAGCTAATAAACGAGAAGAACACAACATTAGTCCTGTTTACAAGTTGAGTAAATGGTGTTGATCGGTTCCATCAATGACACGATGAACTTGATGCGCAGAACATTTGATGTATTCAATGTCAAGTACACAAACACACTACAGCTGAAAGAGAAATATAATCACACAATTTCCCGCCTGCATGTTTGTGTGTGTTTGCGCTGACAATTTGTCTCTAATCAGCCCCTCACACACCGAGCTGTTCTCTGGAGATCAGAAATCCTGCTCTTCATCCTCCTTGTGGCTCAGGTGTTCACATTCCGGCAGGCAACGTCACCCCCCTCATCCTTCCTCTGCCTTTATCTGTGGATTGCACTGTCCCCGTAGCTCATCAATTTCTCTGTTTATGTTGCACCACTGCAGCCTGTTATTTTCTCAGCTGAAAGTGAAAATGATTGTGGATGAACACACCATATTTCCTCTTCTCCGCGTCTCCAACTTTAGCCATTTTGAGACACAAACACTCCACTTACGTTTACTCGATAGGCTCCTGTATCTTTTTGTGCTGGAACCTTGTACTGATGATTAATGTGCTTTTCCTGGTAACCTGACAGCTGACCCTAAAAGCACTAACTGCAATGAAATATATTTCTCATTCCAACACCCTGCAATGTTACAATGTTTTGTCACAAAATAGAAAGTTGGTAAACTGTAGCAGCATTTCTAGGATTTTGCAATAGGAAATAATGGAACTAGAAATGATCAGTTCCAGTTTCAAACTGTCCACGTTTGAAAACCTTGATTCATTTTTAATTATAGTATAAACTGCTTTTGGAATAAGCCAAAGAAAAAGTAAAACACTACCGAAGTCCATTTTTGAAGGCTTAGCTGACCTGAGCGCTTGCTTACATTATGCATGATGATATAAAGTGGTATGTATAAATGTGGGCACCCCATCAGAAAAATGACATCAATATTTAGTAGATCCTCCTTTTACAGAAATAACAACCTCTAAAAACTTCCAATGAGGGTCTAGATTCTGGTTGACATTATTCTTCTTCCACAAAACAGTCAGATTAGATGCTTTCCGAGCATGGACACCCCGCTTTAAATCACACCACAGATTTTCAATAATATTCAGGTGTGGGGACTGAGATTCAGTTCCAGAATGTTGTACTTGTTCCTCTGCAAGGATGTCTTTGTAGAATTTGAGCAGTGTTTAGGGTTGTTCTCTTGTTCAAGTATCCAGCCCCGGTGAAACTTCAACTTTGTCACTGATTCTTCAACATCGTTTGCAAGAATCTGCTGATACTGACTGGAATCCGTGCAACCTTCAATTTGAACCGCCAGTACCATTACCGGCCCCACAGCATGATGGAACCAACACCAAATGTTACTGTGGATAGCGTTGTGTTTGTCTTAGAATGCTGTGTTCTTCATCCGCCATGCGCCGCCCCTTGTTACGTCCAAATAACTCCATTTTAGGTTCACCAGTCCAAAGCACTTTGTTCCAAAATGAAGCTGGCTCGTCCAAATGTGCCTTAGAATACATCAAGCGACTCCCTTTGTGGCATGTGCTGAGAAACAGCTCCTTCCTCATATAGCATCCCCAAAGTGCGCTGAATAGTTTACCGATGCATAGTGACACCATTTGCAGCTAGAAAAATGTAAATAAGTTATAGATGACTGGTAGAATAGCTTAACATTTTTATCAGAACTTCTTTTCTTTTGAAAAAGTCTGTGCTGGGGCTGCTTCTCTCCAAGCCACTGTTGTGTGAGTAGCAGGAGAAGATCTGACCTACGGAAGGAGAAATGGTTTCGTGCCGCTTGTTGGTTTAATCCTTTCCTGCTTTTTCTTTTGGCAGAAAAATACTGTTATATTTGGGTCAGTCTTGATTTAAATAAAATTACACTGAATTATAATCCGTCCATCCAATTTTGTACCAAATAATACTAAGGTGTCATGAGAAAAGGTGGCGTGAGTGTCATGGGAGATGTGACCTGAAGTGGCAAATACAGTGGAACCCCGGGATCCGAAATTTTTTTTGTAACCCGAGCAGCATTTAACATGTAAATTGGCTAATTTGTTCCACTGACCCGGAAGACCCCTCATACAATAGGGAAAAAAAACAAAACACTGTTCTGCACATTTAATACTGTATAAATAACGAGTATTGTAATACAAATGTAATGTAATAATCAAACCTGAAAAAGAATGTATATTGAGTTAAAATTCTAAAGGTTTCTTACCTTTAATACGCAGCGAAGTGCAGTAAAGCATTTAAACTGGCAGCAATAAACCAATTAGAGAACATTACATCATAGACTTCCGCCATGCCTCCAGTAGGTATACTACCGGTATGCTGCAGAACAACATTTTTGCCGAGCGACGGGAGTTACGACACCATATGTGAAAGGATTGTGGATGCCTGGGCCAATGTATCCGCTTTAACTCTTGTCCGAGATTTCACAAAAGCTGGCATCGTTCCTGAACAGCCGACAGACAACGAGGCTGACGGCCGACAATGATGACAGGGAACCCGGAACCCGGATATTTTCGTATCCCGGATTGTTCGTATTCCGGGGCATTCGTATTCCGAGGTTCCACTGTACTTTTACTTTGTTGAGTTGGAATACTTAAAAACTCAAATTTTTTATTTATTTAAAACACTTATAGTTTTCCCTCACAAATCGCGATAAAAATTTTGCAGCTTCCCTCTATCAAATTATTTTACAACAGGCACAATAATCCGTATAAAAATCCCTATAAAAGTATGAGCTACAGTTGCAGCCACAACCCAGCCCAACATAACACTCAACGCTAAACCCCCAACCTCACTTCCTGTCTGCCTTCTACTCAGCTTCCCTAAGGAAGACTTTTATAGCAACACACACTTCCAGGACTCTTATTTACTGTATGTCTTAAATGGCTTATTTTCTTTGCTTATATGTACTGTATTGGGTAACACGAGTGTGAAGATGACCATGGGGGTGTTATGTCAAGTCTAGAGGGCTCTAATACTGTTAAAAATGTGTTTACAAAGTCGTAAAAGATGCTGGTTCATTCCATGTCCTTGTTGTTTTTTTTTTTGTGTGTAGGGGGGGGTGTTGCAGTGAACTGTCAGGGGGTGCGCGGGAAACGGGGAGTACTTTTAGTGTTGTGTAAATCTGCCAATTTGTCCAAATTCAGTATACCCAACATACCATTTGACACTTCACAGCTCTCCATTTTGTTGCATTTTCCTGGTGTCCGTTTCAAGTTCAGTTTGTACAGTACTGATAAATACATAGATATTATCAGTTGTCAATAGTGTTTCAAATGGGGGGCGGCAACATTCCTGGCCCCTAAGGGGAGGCATCACAGAAAACAACTGACAACCACTGGTGCAACATTAGATGTCATTGATGATTTGTTGTATGTCATGTCGCTGCAGACCACAGCTTAAAAAAGCCACCAAGTAGAAAACGAACCTTCTTGTTCCTTAACAAGAACCACACATCTTTTCCACTCAACCGGTTTTTGGCGTCCTTTTTGTTTTTAATCATCATATCAGAATATCATCATCATAATCATCTTAGCCACAGTGGATGCAGTTGTATTGTGACATAATTGGTCGACCAAAAAAAGCCAAGGAGCATTTTGCAGACTCGATTAGAAATAGTGCATGCAAACAAGGATTTCACGTAAACACGTGGAAATGGAAGAGACTAATTTAGTGCACGTAAACTTACTGAGTGAGAACATTCTAAAGGCTGTTCCTCTGGTGATGCTACAAAAGGAATCAGCAATTGGCAGCCATCTTTTCCCTGCACTCACCCACTTCTCACCTCGCTTTTTCATTGTCTTTCCCGCTGTGTCCCGCTTCTGTCTCTCCTCGTCTTTTCAGCTCCACAGTCAATTGAACAGCTGCCTGGAGTGAAAGTCTTACGCATCATCCTCCGCTTCACACATGTACACCTACACGCACCAAAAAAGTGTGCATTTTTACGTATGCACAAAAAGGAATGAGTAAGTTGGCCAACATTAGCTGTGTTTGCTTTAAGGGACGAGGTTGAATCATATTTGAGTTGCTAACAAGAAAGTAATTGTTGCTTAATTAGCTTCGCCAAGCCAAAAAATAGGCCAGATTGCTATTTGGTTAGTTTCTTAATTAATTAGTTGGTTACCACAGTAATGCCAAAGTGATATATCCATATACCATTTGTTTGCATAGGCAAAGACAAAACTCAATTATTACAGTCCGCTTGCATCGGGGCCACATCCGGGAGAGACCCATCACATGCATACCCCCACCTACAGAACCTGGATTTTGCAGATGAAACTTGACTTTTTTAATTCACAAGAATACCACTTTGCAGAGAACGTGCGTTTTAAATTTGTACATATTACATCTACTACAACTACTACATCTCTTGTACTGTGGAGCAATAATGTAGAAGACCAGATTCAAAAGAGTCTACTTGTAAAAATAAGATTAGAAAAAAATGATGCATTCATCATTGGTCATGTCATCACGTTCATATTCTGCTCTCAGGCCGCACGGTGGTCCAGTAGTTAGCATGTTGGCCACACGGTCAGGAGATCTGGAAAACCTGGGTTCAAATCTTTGCTTGGCATCTGTGCATGTCCTCCACGTGCATGCTTGGGTTTTCTCCGCCCACATCCCAAAAACATGCATGCTAGGTTAATTGGCGACTCTAAATTGTTCATAGGTATGGATTTGAGTGTGAATAGTGGTCTGTGTACCACCGGAATGAATGGCCCTGCCTCCCACCTGAAGTCAGCTGGGATTGGCTCCAGCATGCCCCCCGCTATCCTAATGAGGATAAGCGGCGTAGAAAATGTATGGATGAATATTCTGCTTCCTCAGCAAGGCACTTGCCATCTTGGAGGTGTATGGCTGCAATATGTTGGAACGATGCCGTGCGGCCCAGTTTCCCAAGGGAGGGGATCATGCACTGCTACTGTGCAATGTCACAGTACATGTTGGAATTTATGCTTCCCTCCAGCATGCTTGATTGTAGGCAAGCTGCTACAGGCAACTAATCTTAATAACAAACACGTAATTCTTAACAACTATGCATTTTACAGTGACCAGCACTGCATGCTGGGTAGGCTGCCGCTGGGCCACCCAGCATGCCTTATGTGTATCTTGTAAATAGCGCTTAAGTTGCCCACCTAGGTTAAATGTCTACTTGCCGTGGATGTGTTGTGGTGTTTTGTTTGTACATTGTCTGTCTACTTGCTAGTTGTTGGCTAACACTAGCTCCTGTCCGTCATTAGGGTATTCAATACTCTCATATACTACCATGTTGGCGGTGAACTCAAAGCCCGAGTATGACTCATTATAGCGCTGTGCAAAATAAATAAGTGATCAATTGATTATCCAATTAATTGACAACCATTTTGGTATTTGGTTATTCATTTATTGGTTTAGTCATTTTAATATCCTCTGATTTTAGCCTGTCAAATGTCAGTAATTTTTATTTCTTTAGTCATAAGATATTTACATACACAATCTTTGACGTTGGGAAAAAAGAGATCGTCGTTTTTGCCTCTTTTCTGATACGTTTTGTTTACCAAACCGCGAACTGTTTTTGCCTGGTTCATATTCCGTTGGTCTGTCTAAGGCAGGGCTCGGCAACCCCCAGCTCTTGTGCCTCTTCTTTTGTGGATCCCTTTGCAAAACTCAGATTTTCCCGACTTTCCATAAGGCCGTGAATGCATCCTCTCTGAATAGTGACTGGATGAGCGCGGTATCGCCACCCCATGGTTCTTTGATACTAAAGGTTGTCAACGCCTGTTTTGATGAATTAAAACAAGTTTTAGATTAACTGAATAAAAAAAAAAAGTGTTAATGCAGCTCTCCTTCATTACACATCCTGGTCCGTCAATTGATGATTTTGAGCATTGCTGCCATCTTGTGCATGAATAAATACAGACAACCCCCCTGATATCGCACAACACCCCACCCCGGCTCAGAGGGGGGGCACGCCCCGCTATTTGTGAAGCGCTTTTTTGGCAAATGCAGCTTGAAATTTTATTGTGTGATGTACATGAGCTTTGTGCAAGAGAGACTCATTTAATTCTGCATGGCATGGCACATATTGTGACAGGGCCTGTCCCCACCCACGGCTTTGATTTGCTGAGAGGAAAAGATAATTATTTCACCTTTAACTTGAAATTTATTATGAGAAGAAGAGGGAGAGAGACAGGTAAATGGCAGGTAATTGCTTCTGAGTCAACACCACTCTGCTTTGAATGTAGCCGGGGCGAGATGTGAGGGATAAGAAAAAAGTAGGTGAGGAAAGCAAGACAGAGATGGAGAGGGAGGAATGAGAAGGAAGAGCTCATTTCCATAATGGAAAGGTAATAATTTGGGGTGTTAGTGTTAGTTTCGGTCGACGGTCTATGGGGTGTCAGCTCCCCGGCTCTTGGTCATTGTGTGCCACCAGCCATGCGTGCTAATTCATTAACAAAACCTCGGCCGCGTGGCCTGCCCCTTTTTCCAGAATGTCACCATCCTCTTCTCCTCTTCCCTCTCCTCCTTTTCCTGTCCCTTCCTCCTTCTCTTTGCCCTTACCTCTCCACATTGTAATTAGGAGGATACACGGAGAACGTTTTGACTCCATCCCACATTTGTTCCATTCTTACATTCAATCGTAACCTCTCACGCATATACAGTGCATGCACGCACAAAAAACATGCACAGAAGCCAGATCCATGCATGATTTAGGAGCGTGCACATTGACTATCTGCCACCTGCCTTGGGCTCGGCTCAGGCCCACCTAGCGGCTGCTGGACCTGCATGATAATGGATCCTCCGGATGGGGACTTGCATGTTAACATGGCGTTGGGACACTTGGCTAGCTTGAGAGAGTGACAAGGAGCTGACACCGTGGCCCCCTGAAGGGCTAAGATAGGATACAGAGGAAGATCCCGCCTTTAAGTGGGTCCCACCGGTGATGGCGGAACGTGCTCACTTGAACTAACTGATGTGAAAGCGGAACCATCGCACACAAGATGGACTTAGGCGCTGTATCTGTCATGCTGTGTTCTCAAGTGTATGGGTCATTCTAAAAATAGATTTTGGGGCTTGAAAGAAAAAAAACAAAAAATCATCTATAGGGATTTCTGATAACATTGGTCCACCGATATTATGAGCCATTATTGGTATGAAATTGAGATATTCCTCCATAACGGTATTGCTTTTACTGCAGAAAATGATATCGGGGCCGCACGGTTGCTGAGTGGGTGGTTGGCCTCACAGTCAGGAGATCAGGGTTCAAATCTCCGTTGGGCATCTCCGTGTGGAGTTTGCATGTTTTCTCCGGTTTCCTCCCACATTCCAAAAACATGCACGTTAGGTTAATTGGCGACTCTAAATTGTCCATAAGTATGAACGTGAGTGTGAATGCTTGTATGCCCTGCGATTGACTGGCGACCAGTCCAGGGTGTACCCCGCCTCCTGCCCGAAGTCAGCTGGGATAGGCTCCAGCACACCCTGCAACCCTGATGTGTGTGTATGTGCACACATACGTATACTGTTTATGTACCCCCCTCTCGCCCGAAGTCAGCTGGGATAGGCTCCAGCACACCCGCGACCCTAATGAGGATAAGCAGCATAGAAAATGGATGGATGGAATGATATCGGCAAGGGGTGAACTGCACCACACATCAACACGCTTGCTAGTTTAAAACGTTTGCGTTCTGGAGTTCTATACAAGCTTGCTTTTGGATTAGTAAATATGCAATTTGCAATAAAAGTGCTGGTCATGTGAGGGAGGCAGTAAGGTGTCTTCCTGTAGAACCTCTAATTAAATTTTTTCTTCATGCAGAAAAGTAGTAAGCAACCAGAATGGCTGAATGAAATTAGTTCATAATTTTACTGATTGTATTAGTCCAGCTCTTCATACTTTGCACTGGAGTTTGTTTGTATGGATGTTTGTGCCACATAGAAATGTGTAGCTTTCCAAATTGTATCGTTACTAGTGTTATTTTATTGGATTATTTTTTTGTCATTTTATTCAGGCTAACCTTTTTGTTCTGCCTGGAAATGGCACTATGAGTGAATGAGTGGACTCTTGAATCGAAATGGTCAACCGATGTTAGTTATGTGAGCTGTAAAAAAAAAAAAATGTTGTCAGGAATCCGCATTGTCTGCTGCAGCTGCTGTTGACATGTGACATAACTGAAAATTGTATTTCCTGTTTTCTTGTCCAGAAATGAACTCTTTTTCCTCCCGGTGGCAATGAGACCCGGTCATACTATAAGCTCAGAATGCTCTGCGCCACGTGCAGCAGCAACCTTATGTTGGTGTTGTAAACAACACGGTGATGTTGGGGGAAAATGTGCCTGCTGCACTTGGATAGAAAAAAGAAAGCACAGCCTTCCTTTGCCCAACTGCACAAAGAAGATGACGTTAAATTTCATTTCATTTTAATTATAGCACCGTATCAAAGTCATTTAAGGTTACAGTAATCCCTCTTTTAAAGAAGTTACTTGGTTCCAGGCTGGGCGTAGTAGGATTTCTACTTTATAATGCTAGTACTTTTGTAGTATTTTCACAGAAAACCTGTTTACAATCTTCTAAGTATTATTTTTTTGTGTTATTAGAGCCTGCTAGACATGAACAAATGAACCATAGTAATCTTTCCACTTGCATTACCCAATATAGTAAACATAATAAGAGTAAATAATCAATTTAAGACATAAATAAGACTCATGCTCATGTGCATTGCTATGAATCTGTTCCCTAGCGGTGCACAGTAATTTCACATGTACATATTAAGCCGGACATATTGGACCGTCAGGGGCACAGGTCCACGCTCTAAAATGGCATATCGTGGCCCACACGAGCCCGTGAGGACCATGTTGTCCTTTATTTGACAGGAGCCGATCATGACCTACGAGAAGTCTCATCTTGGAAAGAACGCTAAAATCCTCGGACAGAATCTTAATATGTAAAGGGTAGGTAAGAAATATCCAAGACAAGTACCAATACCTGATTAGAATAAAATAAAAACTATTTTAACTGCTTCCTGCCATGCATTGCTTCTCAGGAAAGCTCCTTCAGCTGCACTGATTCCCTTCAGATACCTGTGGCCACCCCCCCAAAGCTGTCAATATTTTATTGTGTGGATAGTGACCAAAATAAATGAATTGGAAGTTTCAGAAACCGGCATACAGCAAACATGTTGTGCTTTTGTATGTAAAAACAAAAAAACAAAAGAGAAGGAAACAGATTGTGCTTTGTCTTGGTTTCCACAGCCCGTCAGTGTGTGTTTGCAAGCTACAGCCTCAGCTTAGACAGCGAAAGAAAGTAATTGAAATTCAGTGTTTGTGTATGGTCACTTTCTCCCCATTAATTTCTGTTTCCAAGTCACTTGCTCCACCACACAGACTTCATTCTTTTTCCATTTCCAAACACGCGCATGAAGAATATTAATGCGTGACTTGCCAGCGATTGTAAAAGCTTTGAATACATCACAGGTTTGTTTGGCGAGAGGACAGTTTGTGAACGTTAATTGCCGCGTCTCTTCGTCGAGCTGCAACTATTTAAAACAGATACCGTAGATGTCGGCTCAAAGGCGGCTTTCTTCTTTATTGTGGGCACCCTGCCCCCCTTGAAACTGTTATGTGCAAATGCCGGCCTTGAGAAAAAGTCAAATAACAACCAATAATATGTTCAAAGTGTTGCTTTTTGATTCTGACGTGAATGTGTTCTTTTGGTGAGGATGTGCGGCGCGCACAGCTGTACAACAGGATTAACCCAGCTGGGTGGAATATCTCTCGCCACCATCTCCCACCGGCAATACAGAGAGTGTCAAGCTGAGGAGCCTGTCAGTGGGTGGGCGACATATTCTCCACAACTAGAGGGGGATTTTATGGAGTCTGGCAACTGCAACAAATAGGGCACAGCCTGGCAGCTCCCTATCCTCCATCCGACACCCTCCGCCGTCTGGGCTTGTCACTGCTAAAAGGGGAACAAAGCATGAGCAGCAAAGGGATTTGATTGTTCTTGCTTGGAGGGGAGATGTGTTGTTTGTGGTGCTGGCTATCACTTTTACAGGTTGTTCGGCAGCCTCCCCGACATGGGTTTTTCGAGCAAAGGTGTGCAGGAAGTGAGCTTGCTCATCAGAAAATCTGCGCGCTCCACATTTCCTCCAGATAAACACCTCGGGGATATTCCGATTTGCTTAATGTGAGGGGGAAATATGCTGGCTCAGTGACATGTAATCCCACACCCCTTAAAGCATGCACGCAATACTGTATGCACGTAACAGTACCATTATGAAATATCAGACCCCAAGTGCCTTCTTTCCGACCCTGCCTAGTAGGTAGAAACGTGTCTTGTAAACAACGTATCAGAAGTGTTGTCGAGGGTAATTCTAGCATCAATAATCATCCATCTATCCGTCTTCTGTGCCCCTTATCGTCACTAGGGACGGGGGGTATGCTGGAGCCTACCCCATCTGATTTTGGGCAAGAACTTTGGTACATTCTGGACTGGTCGCCAGTCAATCAAGGGCATATACTGTATAGACGAATAACTATGATTGTCAGTATCTGCATACATATTAAGCTTTATAAGTAGATATATAGGATATAGAGTATATACATTCATACAATATATTAACAGTGTTTTTTCAAGTAAAAAAAAAACATTCTTAAGGTGTGGCGGGTTTTATTTTGTAGTGGCGCATCGCCACGATCAATTACATGTAACGGAAACACATCTGTGGAACATAACCCCTTGCGGACAAACAAAATCCCATCAAAATGTGAGTGTGAATGGTTTTTAGTCTATGTGTGTCCTGTGATTGGTGCAAATTGAGCTGTGATGGGCTCAAGCATACCCCTTGAGAATAAGATGCTTACAAAATGAATGGATCGATCTTTATTATTATAATTATCATGCCTGTGATTTATTTGGCCTAAAAAATGTAGACAATATTATTCAGCACAATTTAAATTTCATAATAATCATTTCACAATGCACATGCGTCTTTGGAATTGGTGAAATAAAAACGTTTGTTGTCCAGCCATATTTCTTTCTGTTACGCAATCGCATATATCGTCTCCCCTTTGAGTATCTTGTGATGCCCCTAGTATTGTTCAATTCATAGTCCAGACCGAGACCGCTGTAAGTAGAGTGCACTACCTCACTGCAACCAGCAGAGGCACTGTTGAATCGTTCTCAACAAGTAGTTTGTCCACAGAGGTATTTGCTAGGGCAGTGCAACGTAAAGTCATTTAAACAGGAGTTCAGAACATTCCCATGCAAGTATCCTGATACTGTTAAAAATGTTTGATGACACGTGTAAGGACACCGATGCCACATCATTCATTCAATCTACGGCTCAATATAAACAAGGGAGAATGTTTATGAATAGATAATAACGATAATGTATTACCATCCCCACATTACATAAAGGAACTCTGATTTATAACTCAGTTGGTCTGACCGACTCTTGTCACAGTTGATACAAGAAGGTGATCAATCAATATGCAGGAAGGGGGGGGTAAAAAAGTAATTTTCCAACATAGCAACAGAGGCAGCGGCCTGTGCACACATGCAGATGCATCAAGTGTTGTTGATTACGCTCATCAACATTCATAAGCTGAGTGGTTAACATCCAGTGACGCTGTAATTGATGGTTTTTCCACATAATTTTCAACGATAAGAACACATTAATATGAAAAACATTTGGCCTGTAAGAGGATCACATGAAATACTGCACCATCATCCAAAGACAAGATCTTGCTTTCTTTATTTTAAGTAAGCGGCAAGCCTGCCTGCTTTTATTTAATACTTAAGCGGTCTGCCAGGATCGGGCGGGGGATGAGGGAGCGATAAAGACAATGACTTCCGATTTTCTCTTGTTTGGCACTGAGGCGTGGATAAACATTCCACTTGCGACAATAAGCTGATGAGACAGAGGTTGTCTGAGTGGTCCCCTCACTCGTGTCTGCTCTCAACTCGCCGCTCGTCTCCTGCTCGCGTAGGAAGATTTAGGGTGCCGTGCAAATGGCACAAAAGGTGCAGTCTGCGCGAAAAGAGCTGTTGTCCCTTTGTCGGGCCAATAACTGTCAAGTGAATGACGATGAAATGTAGATGTCTTTCTACTTCCAGATGGACGATGGAATTATAAGGGCAGCACTTTTCTGACGCCTGTCGCTCTATAGCAGGGGTAGGGAAGCTATGGCTCGGGAGCCAGATTTGGCTCTTTCGATCACCACATACGGCTCTAGAACGTTTCTATGAGCATAACATTTATTGATTTTAATTCAGATTTTTCTTAAAATTAATGTAACATATCTTGCCTTACAACAGTGTTGTTTAAAGTGCGGTTTGAGTGATTTATTTGCGGCACAATCTAAAAATACAATTTCACAAAAACTTTTAAGAAAACAGAAAACATTTAAAAATGAGCAGTAATTTTACAAAAAAAAGTCAAAATATTAGGAGAATAAAGTCAAAATATTACAGGAATAAAGTCATAATCATGAGAAACAATTGGCAATTAAAAAACAGCAGAGTTTCAATCAAATTTGGGAATAAAGTTAAAATATTATTGGATTAAAGCCCTAATATTACAATTAAAAATATAATTTTGGTTTTATAATGTGTAATGGTTTGTGTAATTTCTTATGCTGACATTTTAAGTAAAACATGACAGGATTCACAGTTTTAAAAATAACATTCAAAATAGAAAACCTTCTCATCCATCCAATTCAAACTTATGACCTTCTAAAATAGTTGGCACACTTTTAGTTGTATTCACTTAAAAAAAAAAAAAAGGATATCACACAGATACATTAGAAAATATGTGTCGTTTTTGGCGCTTTTAGCTCAAAAGGTTCGCCACCCCTGCCCCATAGGAAGCACACAAACAATGACATACATGACGCAAAATATGAACACTATTCTACCAACAAAGTGAGACTTATGCTGCATTGTAAATATTTGAGGTGATGATATGATGCAGTCGTGTGTAATTCAGTTTCCCCCTGCTATGTTTATTGATATTTCAATGAAATGTCCTTTTTTTAAATTAGAATTTGTTACACAGCGTCTGAAGCTTAAAACAAAAATACGGGGTACATTTTGAAATGGCATGAACCTTTTACTGTCTCTGTGCGTGTCTGTGTGTGCACCCGTAATTGCACTGCCAGTTGGTAAACAGACAGATGACCGCGGAGGCCGCAGACGGGCACACAGGCCACAGTGCGGACAGCCGCCATTGGCTTCCTGAAGGTCAGTGATGAGGGCCACATCACATTGTGCCAAATGACCCCCGGGTTATTTCTAAGAGGGTCACCGCCTTGCATTGATGGACCCTCAATTTTATTTCCAGACTGACTCGTTGTTCTCAGACGCTGTCTGTGTCATTTATTTACACCCTGCTTTTCTTTGTATGTTTACAAGAAACGTTTCAAAATAAATGCAGCTAAGCCTCAGTGATAGTGCACTCTTGGTTTTTTTTCTACTCATATAAACCATTTCCACCATTGTGGCCCACAATCCCCCTGCTATACAGCACTTACTATTATGTAAGGTGGCAGTTACCATTAATAACTGGGAGGTGCTAAATATGACATATGCATGTATATGTTGGTGCGTGCATCATCGTGCTGTGCTCAGGCCCACCTACTAAAAGCGTATGGGGCACGTGCTCAGAGCATGAATCCGAGCATTCAAAATAGTTGAACAAACGGGGACTTTAAGAGGCAGATTGCCAAGTTTGAGTGCACCTTGATAGTCAACACAAGAGTGGATAGTACGAATTTAAAGGTGACTTTAGGAGTGTTATTTCATGTCTAGAGGGTTCTAATACTGTTTAAAAACACATTTAGAAGGTCGTAAACAGGCTTTCTATGTTCTAACTAAAAAATATTCCATTAAAAACAAGGAATCCTACTTTGTGGAAATTCCATTATCACATGTATATATATCGGGCCTAGAACTAACTAACCTCGATAAATGAGGGATAACTGTAGATGGGAACTGTAATTTTAAATACCAATAAAAAAAACATAAAACAGTAGAAATTTAAACATTATTAAAGTTTGGACTATTTCTATCAACAGCAAGAGCTTTATTTTGATGGCCAAACAGTCCACCCTTTAATAATTTTAATATTATGCCAAAAAACACTTTGCTATAATTCCAATAAATGTATCATAGAAAAGCTGTATTTTTTTTCTTCAGTTAACACCCCAAATAGGTATTTTATCTATTTTATATTTTTTTTACTGGTCTGCCCCTTTTATTTTGAAGGCATGACTACTCGTTACACCAATATTGCCCAAGTGCGGAGTGGACCAGAAGTTACGTTGCTACGGCAGAACTGGAAATAATTTCTTTCTCTCTAAGTTAAAATGTGGTAAAAATACAGGATACTATGAAACAAGAGGGCGCAGAAAAGAAAGTTTTTCTGTGCAAACTATGGAAACTATGGAATCACAGGAGTGCCAAAATGAAAAGGAAATACTGTTAGAAATATAAAGAGAATCAATAATACAAAAATATACAAATGTAGTCATTTTGTACATCCATTTCGTGCTTTTTGTGTATCGTCTTTGTTTTTCCATTTTGATGTTCATTGCCCCTGTTTTGTCTTTTCCATCTGTTTTTCCTCTTTGCAGTTACCGGATGCCTGACGCTAAATGGAAAAAGCAAAGCCTATTCAAGGCCGTTGCTGTGGGCGGGTCCTTCTGCCAGGGTGACTCGTCCCATCTAGTCTGTTAGCTGCTAAGAGCCACTAAGAGCTACATTTAAACATAGCTACTACATAGTCACCACAAGCAGGAATCGTGTGATCGGGTATTGACTAGTCAGCCTGGCAGAAGCATGCATATCGTGTCCCAATATCATGAAATGCCTGTATTCGCCTTAAAATATGAGAAAATTAGCTAAAATGCTAACACGCTAACAGGTAAAATGCAAACACCTAGCTAGATAGCAATATACACCGAAACCGCCAAGACACTTCTATAATGACCCGATATCATGAAATGCCTGTATTAGGCTTTAAAAAGAAGGAAATTAGCTAAAAATCTAACATGCTAACAGTTAGCCTGGCGCCAAGTCCAGAAAGTGGCAAGGCATTCCTGTAGGGTCTCTACATAAAGTTTTATGTGTTTGTGCAATTAACAATGCAATTGTCAACCAATGCAGGCAGCTCGGATTATGTGGAACAATACCGAAATATCTATATTTGTCACCATTGCTTAATGCTCCAATTGGTATCAATTGGGAAAGGAAATCACTGTGGTCGCACTTTTCTACAGACAACACTGATGCATTGTAAAAGTACTGTAATGAAAAGTAGTGTAGGAGGAGGGAGGGGCTGAGTAAAGGAGGATTTCAGAGGAGGGAGGGGCCGAGTACAAAGGAGGATTTCAGAGGAGGGAGGGGCCGAGTAAAGGAGGATTTCAGAGGAGGGAGGGGCTGAGTAGAGGCGGGAAAAGCAGCCATAATGACAATGTATCAGCTCAAGCATTGGGAATGTGAGAAAAGTTCATGTCAAACAAAAGCTTGTCACAACCAGACAATTCGAGGTATTGACACATAACAAGCACCTTGAGCGACCTGAGGCTTTAGGCTATGCACACATCTTTTAATTTTTCCAATAGGTGTAGAAATGGCCGCGCTAGAGCGATGAAAAAAACAGTGAAAATTGAAGATTTTTAGAAAGAAACGGCGGTCGTTTTAACATTAGTGTCAATAGGAGAGTTTGCTGACTTTTCTCCCTTGAAGGGGCGACAGAGGCAAATCCGCACACACCACAGGCATAAAGGAAAGAGGACGAGTATGTCTACGTTTTTATCAAAAATCATCGAGCTGGGCTAACGGTGTGGCCAGGAGGAGGACTCTTTGCACTCTGAGCTAGAGTGTGCGGCAGACTCCAAAATCCTGTTTTGCTCACATCCTTCTGACGATGATAGAGCCAAAAGTAAACATTTCAGCAAACAACTTTTTAGCCACAGGGAAACTAGACAAGTATTTCTCCAAAATGAGACATTAATCGTGTTTCTACGTGACCGTAAGCCTGAGCTACGAGGCTGTGAAAAGGAGGCAAAGGCCTCCTGTTCTAAAAATAGATTTGGTGTACCTAATCAATTGGCCAAATCATTTTTTCTTTTGCTTATGGCGTTGTCATGGTTACGGGAAACCTAACATGCTCTGCTTACAGAGCATGTCTATATTAAACAAGTCAGGACACATCATCATTGCCAGGTAAGTAGAGATTGTAAACTTAACGCATCTGTAGTTTATAAAGAATGTTTAATTGTCTAATAGCAGCACATCTACACTACCAGTGTAGATGCAGTTTGACTGGCAGTGTAAATGGAAAACTTGCTCAAGACGTCCCCTAAAAAGGTCCCCTGTTTTCTTCACGAGCGCCGGTAACCTACTCGTCCATCGTCCGGTCGCTCGGTTCTTGTCTGTTTGTCGAGTCCAACGTGAGTGCCTCCTGTGTAGCGTTCATCAGCTGCTTTTGTCTCAGGTGTGCTTCTCGCCAGGCGACACCTCCAGCCTACAGCATGTTTCCGTGTCAGCCCGGTTGATGAAACATTGATGCTAAAAGGAGCTGCTGCCTTGATTGGAACAGATGTGACATGTTTGTTGAATGACCTACTTCTGTCCCTGTTATGTATTAAAATTGCATGACAGTGACTGGGGTGGGGTGTTGGGGTACAGTTGCAGGAAACATGGTTGCCTGGGACTCTACGGCTGGGGAGGGGAAAACAAAGCGTGCGTGGAAGTGAGTTTTTGTGTGATTAGGATGTGCACGCATACGGAGTCACGGAGTGTAAACAACAATTATTGCAGCACAACAAATTGTATGAATCCATAGAATAGCCACAGAATGCAAAACGGGCTCGCTGACCGACACGCCACCCGCCGAGCTCGAGCACTAATGGCTCTTTAATTAGTTGAGTGCTTTTGCAGAGCAGTTTGAAGACAGCTGTTCTATGGCTGTGTTCTCCATAGGAGGTGAGAGAGGAGGTAATGGTCCATGCATGTGGAACTAGCTCTTGGACTCGGAGGGTCAGGAAGACACAGCCTGCTGATCCGGCCTCCTTTAACGAGCTAGCTGCTGAATTGGTTAGCGTGGGGACACTGAAAGGACATGACTTTTTATGTTGCACCCACATCGTCAAATATCTACTTTCTATTTGTAGCATTTCCCTCGCTCCCTTACGGAAAAAAAATAGTTCCGAGTGGGACGTGTGTATGTGCTTTTTTTTTTTAGGGAGTGCCGCCTTCTCAGAAGTTTTTCAAGAGACCAACACTGGTAATCCATCCATCCATTTTCTATGCCGCTTATCCTCATCAGGATCGCAGGTATGCTGGAGCCTATCCCAGCTGACTTTGGGCGGGAGGCGGGGTACACCCTGGACTGGTCACCAGCCAATCTCAGATCTTCAGAAATAACTATGAAAAATAATAATAATAATATAATTTTGATAATAATAATAATATAAATATTAATTTTCATAATCTTGATATATTTTATCGGTATTTACTACGTGTTTTGAAATGAGTATCGCAAAAGCCAAAGAAAAAGCAAAAATATTTTCTACTCTGACTTTAAAGGAGTGAAAATTTGGGTGAGTTTTTTTGTGTTTATGTATTAATATTAGCCGCACGGTGAATGAGCGGGTAGCACGTTGGCCTCACAGTCAGGAGGTTCAAGGTTCAAATCCCTGTTGGGCATCTCTGTGTGGAGTTTGCATGTTCTTCCCGCACGTGCGTTGGTTTTCTCCGGGTACTCCGGTTTTCTCCCACATTCCAAAAACATGCATGTTAGGTTAATTGGAAACTCTAAATTGTCCATAGGTGTGAATGTGATATATGTGCCCTGCGATTGACTGGCGACCAGTCCAGGGTGTACCCCGCCTTCCGCCCAAAGTCAGCTGGGATAGGCTCCAGCATACCTGCAACCCTAATGAGGATAAGTGGCATAGAAAATGGATGGATGGATGAATGAAATGCTGTCATTTTGAGGAGAAGAAACATTCGTCTGTGGAATTATATACTCGGCGGAGGGCTCAATCGTTGCGGAATACATATGCAGCTGGGTTTGTATGGGTGACTACACCTTCCTGTATCACAAGCATGGCATTACAGTTTGTTGAAGATTTTGTAGCAATGTCTGCAGAAGCTGGCATCCCAGTAGAAACGTTAGCATGCAGGTTACATCCATTTCTCAATTACTGGGCTAAATTGTCTATTGATGTATTGAAACAGCAAATTTAAGGTTTGCATTAAATCAACTGACCTTCATTCACTAACCCAAAAATCAAACACACTATGCTGGTCAAAAAACAAAAAAAAGTAAAATGTAAAAAAAAAGGAAGTCTACAAAATTCAACTGGAATTTGGGAAAATTAAACAGACTTAATAGGGCCCCAAATCACATTTGATTAAGGCTTTTATAACGTTCCACACTACAACATGAATAATGAAAACGTGTATGATTTGTGCTGATATCAGATTGATATCAAGGCTGCAATGTCGGTATCGGATTGAAGTGAAAAATTTGTATTGGGACCCCCCTACAGTACTTCACAATAAAAGAAAATGTTCTGTACTACTTTTATTTCTGTCAGGACAGAGACATGTCGGCAGCTTTCCACCACCGTTTCTGGTTCAGTTACGCTATTTTCTACCTTTTTGTGATGGCGCTACAAAAAACATACAAAGTCAAATATAATTGAGGTGCCCGCTGATCTGAAGTCTCACAAGATGTGATGTAGTTTCAAAAGATTTGACACATTCCTGCCCTCGCTAACTTGCATACCCCCCACCCTCCTGAGTCACAACCGTGCGTCGTAAGAGATCATATCCTCTTGACCTTGCTCCAGGACTACTCATATATTTCATCTCTCATTGATTTTCCATCCTCTACTGCTTTTTTTGCTGCCTTCACCGATTCCCTCCTTTCCATGACCATCTTTCTTCCTTTCACACAAAATCATTTTCATCTTTCATCCCATACAAACACACTAACAGAATTTCTATTAGTCAGGGAAGGGAGGAAAAAAGCAAGGGGACTGGACAAGATTGCATTTTCCATCAGCGTGAGCTCTGAGGAAAATGTCCACAAACAAATAGAAAAAATCAGGTATGGCGGTGAAGCGAAGATGAGAAAACAGGTGGAAAGGAAAATCAATACACTCCCACGCAGAACTTGTGTGTTTTATGGATGGTCCCTACTTACGCAGAAGCCATTTACTTACAGTACAATAACAGCATCACTTCACTCTCGGGACATTTCATACACTTGTGTGCCAAACCTACGGGAAAATAAAAAGAGACGTAAAAACAATTTCTTGTGACCTTGACGCCCTGGCTAATGTGTTGTTGACTAACACAGTCTGTCCAATTAGCATTCATGCTGTCACAGGCCACAAGGTCGTCCGCCGTATGGTCTCATGGCTGAGGTTCAGGGTCATTGTTAAGCAGGAGGCATCAGCATCATGTTAAGTGTCCATGGAGATGACCTGGCTTGCAACCCGCAACCCTTTCTAACATATGGACCCGCGAACATACGGACCTCTACCGACCAAATTGCATATTTATCACTTTTGTGGGTACGATCAAAAATAATTGTAAGTTACTATTTTTTTTAAACTTAAATAACACAATTGGTTCTGTGACTGGTTGTCTTCGATAGTTTGGTCAAATTTGTCCAAGTGTTCTAAAATTTAAACTGTTACCATCATAAGACCTTTAATGTTCACATGACAGGCAATGTTTTAGGTAACATTTTAACTGTCCTACAAGTATAAAGCTGTACTATAATAAAGCTACTGTATTTTCCAGACTACAAGTCACACTTTTTCATTGCTTGGCTGTGACTTGTAGCCATATATCAAATATATATATTCATTCATTCATTCATTTTCTATGCCGCTTATCCTCATTAGGGTCGCGGGTATGCTGGAGCCTATCCCAGCTGGCTTTGGCCGAGACACGGGGTACACCCTGGACTGGTCGCCAGTCAATCGCAGGGCACACATAGACAAACAAACATTCACACTCTAATGAACAATTACTAACATGCATGTTTTTGGAATGTGGGAGGAAACCGGAGTAGACGGAGAAGACCCACGTATGTATGGGGAGAACCTGAAAACTCCACACAGAGATGCCCAACGGAGATTCGAACCCTGAACCTCTTGACTGTGAGGCCAATGTGCTACCCACTCGTTGACCGTGCGGCCAAACATATATATACATATATAAAATTGAACATGTTTTTATATGTAAAATCATACTGTCAAGAGATTTGCTGAACTCTCACATGGTGATGGTTTAAACTTGTTATGTTTGAAGCAAACCACATGACCTAAAGGCTTAATGCATAACCATAAAAATTTAATAATTTCAAAAGTGAAACAGTATATAATATATACTATTTGTACACTACGACAGAGTATTAGGGCCACATAAAACATTTTAAATTTGCGGTTTTGAGATTAAAAACTTTAATTTTACGTAAAAAAACAAAATTGATGAGATTCCGCCGGGGTTGAGCTGTCTGCCGTGTATATAATTCCACACGTGAACGTTCTTTTTTCTCACAATGACAGTGTTTCATTCATATTATGTCAATTTCTGCGATATTCTGCATTTAACCGTCAATTCCTTTTTTAATTGGCCAATTTTGCGATTATTCTTGTACATGTATGACTTTTTGCATGTAAAATTGCGACTTTTAATCTCAATTTAATACTCTGTCGAGTACACCACAGACATGCACTTAAATTGTGCTCCAGAAAAGTCTGCCCCAAAAATACAAAAAAAATACGATATACATTTAAAATCATATCATATCACATACATATCTGCCATTAACAAGGGCATTTTAGTCTAATAAAATGCATTAAAGCAGGCCCCTCTTGATGCGTGAGCAAGAAGAACAGACTCCTTATCAATGCGCTTCAAAACAGGATTATGCAATCTCTTTCTCCATCTTCCTTGTTATTACAAGTAATTAGTCTCTAATTTAGCCATCAAGCATATTTAGCCTGAATGCATTGCTCATGCTTTGCTTATATAATCAGATAGATTCATGCAATGCCAGCTATAGTTGTTGTCACTGAGATACCAATCGGAAATATTTCTATTTCCGTATTTCCTTCGGGGAAAAAAAAGGTGCTTACATAAGTTCTGTGATGAGGAAAGCGTCTTAGTTGGATGTCGGATGCAATTTTATGTTTATTTTCAGGTAAATTATTTTGGTTGTGTTTGTTATAGGCTCAATTTGTAAACTATTTAGTCATAGAATCAATTTAATGCCTTTTGGATTGATTGGCTTTGTTTTCCCATCGTTGTCCGAGGGATGTTTTCATGCACTTAAATGCAAGTTCTGTTGTATCGGTGGAGTGAAAGACGTTTCTGTGCAATTGCATAAGCGAGGCAACAGTACATTTAGTTTTTGCACTAATGCATGTAAAATTAAAGTTATAAATGTGTCAAGAATCCAGCACAAGATATCCATATATTCAAAACCATATCACTCAATCAATAGATTATACTAATTGTGTATACATGTCATTAGTGTCATTTTGTTATCATAAAAATGTGTTCTTCCATCATAATTTTCTGTAAAATTTACTGTGCAAATTTAATTTTCACAGATGAATCTGTTTTCGACGGTTTACCTAAACCCACCACCAGTCCCATTGGGGCTAAAGAGCAGCGGAAGACAGGGTGGAAAACTTGACCTTTGTGTATTGTCACGCTTGACTGTGCAACCAGAGTGTACGTGTCCCTGTGGAGAAAGACGTGTGTTGAAACGCACGCCATGACAATCTATTCCCTGTGTGCTCGTATGCGCTTGGCTTCTCGTGGTCAGACGGCTTTTCTCCTGACATTTGGCCGCAACTCACGTAGCTCTTGGGGGAAAAGGGCAGAAGGATCATATTTAGCTCGGTATACATGTATAATACAAAGGAAAACAGCCGAATTTAGTTAGACGTTAAATGGCATCCAACATACCTTTTGGAATAATGGATAAAGGTTTGACCTTGGCTTAGTGCCACTGGTGTTTGAACAGTCTCCAGTTTGTCTCAGGCTTGAACCTAGGTTGTTCCTGAGTTGTTCCTCAATACCCTTCCTTTCATATCAGGGTCCCGTTGTTGTGAGTATTGGGTCAATCTAAGTAGCGCTCAAACAAATTATTTTATGCTGCCAAAGCAAAACTACCGGCTGCAATCAATCACAGTCACTAATAAAAGAAGTTAATGGCGCCTGGCCTTGTCGGGTTAAAAGGCATTCTGGCACCTTCAGCACCACTTATTGAATGATTTAGGTACAGTAGTGTTCAGAATAATAGCAGTGCAATGTGACTAACCAGATTAATCCCTGTTATTAGTATATCTGCATTGCTACATGGCAAACAAGTTACCAGTAAGTGCAGTTGATTTTCAGAAAACAAACACGACCCAGCATTCATGATATGCACGCTCTTAAAGCTGTGTAATTGTGCAATTAGTTGAAAGGGCGGTGTTAAAAAAATAGCAGTGTGGCATTCAATCAGTGGTAAATTTTGTGAAAAAACAGGTGTGAATCAGGTGGCCCCTGTTTACGGATGAAAGCATCACTTGTTTAACATGCATTTCTCTTTAAAAGTCATTGTTCAGAAGAATAGCGTACTTTGATTAAAAAGTTGATTGGAGAGGGGAAAACTTAGGGAGAGGTGCAAAACACTTTTGGCTGCTCAGCTAAATTTATCCCCAATGCCTTAAAATTGAGAACAAAACCAGAGAGACTTGGCAGAAAACGGAAGACAACTATCAAAATGGATCGAAGAACAGCTACAATGGTTAAGCCTCAGCCAATGATCAGCTTCAGGATGATCAAAGACAGTCTGGAGTTATCTCAAAGTACTGTGACAGTTAGAAGTCATCTGTGTGAAGCTACTCTATTTGCAAGAATCCCGTGCAAAGTCACTGTGTTAAAAAAAGGCATGTGCAGAACAGGTTACAGTTTATCAAATAACACATCAACTGGCTTAAAGAGAAATTGAGGAACATTTTGTGGACTGATGAGAATAAAATTGTTCTTTTTGGGTCCACTAGCTGCAAACAGTTTGTGAGATGACCCCCAAACTCTGAATGAAATACACAGTGAGGACTGTGCAGCATGGCGGTGCAAGCATCATGATATGGGCATGTTTTTCCTACTATGGTGTTGGGCCTATTTATCCCTTAGCAGGGATCATGGATCAGTTTGGATATGTCAAAATACTTGAAGAGGTCATGTTATGCTGAAGAGGACATGCCCTTTAAATGGGAATTTGAGCAAGACCTCAATGACCCCAAACACACTAGTAATTAGCAAGATCTTGGTTCCAAACCAACAAAATGAATGTTATGGAGTGGTCAACCTAATCCCCGGACCTTAATCCAATGGAGAACTTGTGGGGTGACATCAAAAATGCAGTTTCTGAAGCAAAACCAAGAAATGTTGATGAATTGTGGATGTTGTTAAATTATGTTGGAGTGGTAACAGCTGAAAGGTGCTACAAGTTGGTTGCCTCCATGCCACACAGAAGCAGGTATAAAACGCTGTTCTCATACAACTAAATATTAGTTTAGTCATTCGCAGGATTGCCAAATCCTAGTAACAGAATAATTTCTCAAGTTTGTAAAAGTTTGTACCAAATAGTTTTGAGTTTGTAAAGTCAAAGGCAGACATTTTTTTGAACACCACTCTTTCAACTAATTGCCTAATTACACAGCGTTAAGAGCGTGCATATCATGAATGCTGGGTCTTGTTTGTTTTCTGAGAATCTACTGCACCTACTGGTAACTTGTTTGCCATGTAGCAATACAAATATACTATTGGTGATTAATCTGGTTAGTCGCATTGCAATGCTATTATTTTGAACACTACTGTAAATGTATGTATGTATGTTTCTCAGTGTACTGTAAATTTAACCTTTATTTCTGATTTTTCTTCTGCCAATTGGAGAAAACAAATGATAATAAATTTAAAAGCATAATTGTGATAAATCATTTTTATATTAAAAAATAATTCAAACTTATATACTATGAATGTCATAAAATCTTGCGCGATTAAAACCTGACGAGATTTCTCTTTCAGGAAAAAAACAGTCCTTTGGGCACAACGTCTGGCGTGATAATAAATTCACAAATTAATGACAAGATAAATCAAAATAAATGTGCCACAATATATTGCCATGTGGATGTGTGTCTGCTTTTTGCATCTCTTGCCTCCAAACAGGCAGGAAGGGGATTCGCTCTGTGCATTGGATTCAACACCTTGGTGTTTTTGTTTTATAGAACAATGGCATGAATGAAGTGATCGCTTTTGTCAGTCATACACTCTCTTGGCGGGCGGAGGTGGAGCGGGTAGCATATGCAAAGATTGCAGAAGAGAGTAAAGTAGTAGCAATTATGTTAACACAGTAGATTGCAATATATTGTCAGTTTGCATATATTTTTTATTGTACTTTTCTTAAAGGTAATGTCAAAGTCTCATCTTGTCTCCTGACGTTCCTATGGTGTACTCAATCACCGTCATTTGCGACCCGTGGCTCGTTTATAATTGGCCCTTGACACATTGTATAAATAAAATTAAATTTCAAAAAAAAACACAGCAAATGAGAACAATAAAGCAACATGCACAATCTAAAAATGAAATAAAATAAAAATATCAAGGTGCACCCCTTGATTTGTCTGTATGTGGTCCTTGGTGTAAAAAGTTTGGACACCCCCACATACATCATCAAAGGCCTTGGAATTAATGTGACATTTATGCTCATATCTGTGAATCTGAATCAACAAAAACGGCTTCACCAGAAAAACAAAGCCGGAGCCCAGACGTCAATCTAAATGAAAATCTCTGATGAAATAATTATGATGTTATGATGATATATTAGGCATTTTAATATATATTTTTAATCTATAAAACCTGCCATTACAGCGAATAATTTAACAGAGCCCAGAGTAATATTGTGTGAAATAATTAAACAGCCTTTTTTTTTTTTTTTTGCTTCAGTTTCAAGTAAAGGGGGATTTACTTGGGAGTGTTTGTGAATGAGCTCCTGCCATGTGTTTACACGTGTTCCAGTCATTATAACCAGTAACGCAACAGTGTAAACATGCTAACTAATGCGGGTCTGACTGCTTTCAGAATGTAGCTCATTTAAATGTTTCACACCATTAAGTACATGGAAGAGTGTGTGCGACTTGCACACTGTTATTCTTTAATGCTGACCTCATTGTCTCTTCTCCTCCCCCTCCTAGGTGAGTCCCAGAAGCCGTGGCTGCATGCTGTGGAGTAGCTCTGTGAGGTTTGATGTCTCAGTATGGACTTGATCTTGCTGTGTTTTTTTTTAAGCCACTTTTGCTGTAATTCTTGAGCTCCACTGTTGTTAGACGTACAAGTGACAACAGACCGTCATTATCCATATGCAGGTTAAAGACTTAGAGTGCTGTCCATGGTGCTGAGAACAAATCCATGGCTGCCAATATGTTTGCGCTCACTTGTGTAATGGGCCTATTTTGTGTGCAAAAGACTGTGGGAGCATGTGCCAGTTTTCCGAGCACCGTCCATCTTGGCAGCACAGCGTGTCGGCGTGTGCGCGTCGCTCCATTATCTTTGCGTCGGAACAGTTTTCCCGTCCCATGCATCATCCACCCCCGTCTGTCTCCATGTCAGGCCCGATAACAGCGCCTATTGCCCACAGAGATGACTAATCAATAAAGCGCAACAATGGGAACAACAGCTCGCTGTACTCGCAAATACACACACCAGAAGACGGAAATTTTCGGTCACTTTGCGCAAACATTGCATCGAGTGCGTGTGGGGGATGACAAAGAATCTGTTGTGCTGTGATTTTAAATGTATGGAAGGCTCACGCTTCCACCATCCACCCACCACAAACATACGTCAGAAGCAGTAGAATTAACACAGCCGCAATGCACGATAGAACCCGTCACTATCACTGTGTTATGCCTTTTCATCAACAATCTCTACTCTCCCGCTCATTGCATCACATTAGCTCCTCGTGGACGTGCCCGCTTTACCGTCTGATTCGTTGCTCGTCATCTTCAATCAGTCTCCCATTCCGGCGGAGGGGGGGGCGAAAGACAAAAATGAGAATAAATGCATGAACAAAACCTTAAAAGAGACTAGGAAAACGCTCTGCCTTCTCCACCCCCTCCTGTTGTTCATCTTTTTTTAGTCTACCTCTCACTGAGGTGTAATTCCCACAGACAGACTGGCTAGTAGAAAAGCTTTGTCTGCTGTCCTGATTCCCCCCCCCACCCTTCACAACCCTGAGGTGCCATTCTGACCCAATAACTCCCTGCTCCCCTCCCTCCTTATCCTCTTCACACTCTCTCTCGCTCACTTGTTCTTTCTCCCTCCGGTGGCCGCGATGCTGTAATTGAGTTTTTATTCAAGTCAATTAAAAGTGCAAGGGCAGCTAGAGACAAAACAAGTCCGCATAGTGGCTTTTTTGCCTCGGGCCCGACTCGTTGTTTATTTATTCCGCTCTTTATATCACTCAGCAGCCAAGAAAGCACAGGCTTTCATTTCATATGTGTCATTAAACTGTTTTGACGTTGTTTACAATGTAATTTATCTTTCTGTATGATGCCCCACCCACCACTGTTGCTACTGCCGCCGCCGCCGCCGCCGCCACACAACAAAAAAAGGAAATCCTATTTAAATGGTAATTCAAACTTCCATTAAGTTGCAGCCTTTTGTGAACACCATACACAAGTTGCTCGTTTGTGTTTTAACAATCGAGACATGATTGTATACTGTCCCCTCACAAAAAGCCAAATATTCTTCAGACTGAAATATTGAATCTCACTGTTGATGATATTTCCCCTTCGCTCATTTAGCGGAAGTGATGGATGATAATACAAAGTTCATAATGACCATCCAGAATGGTAGTTTCATACATATCTGTCATCTGCTGCTGCATAATGACTTTGTAATCAGATGGAAAGTTCACTAAGTTTGAAATAAGATCCAAAGAGGTGTGAATTGGCTGCATAGGTTTACTGAATAACTGAATGACCTACTCATTGACATTTTGCTACACCATGTCTGCCTGGGCTGCTACTCGCCATGCACTTCATTTTGTTTCGTCAAAGTTCGAAGTCACAGCAACGTTGTGACAGGAGGATGTCATTATGATTGTTGATTGGCAGATGGATGCACGTAGGTAAAGATTGGGTGGGTAAAATTCCTATTACATGATGAATTATGCTAATTTAAATAGACAGATTTCTGTGTTCACATTGGATTATTGTTTACTGTACTGTATCTAGTGTCCAAAGCTAAAGACTTAAGAAAAGACTGGAAAGCCTAGACTTAAGACCACATAACTCCTCCTAAACCATTGAAAACATGCAACATATGATGTGTGATGGATGGATTTACATTTCAGATGCATCATCTATCGGAAATTGGCTGTTTGTTTTCTGGTCTCATGAAATATGGAGCGGTCAATCCATTTTTGTAGCTCCCAGAAATCAGGTTTTCATTTGCAGAAGTGTATGTTTTTCTGTTTTCCCCCGTTTTCTAGATGTTCGGCAACTTTCTAAATTGCCTGTTCTCTATTACTGTACTGTAATAATAGTGAAAAACCACAACTAATAATAATGTCTATTTTTGACACATTGCTGGCTCCTCCCCCTCCAAACGCTCCTTCTACATTGACACTTGATGTTCTCTGACTTTGACTTTAAATCAACATTTTCAATAAAAATGATTAACGCCGTCATAAATAGCACATTAAGAGCTATAACTAATTAATCTAATTAATTACACTAATCAACTGATTCATGTAATTAACACATACACATCATTGCAAGCCATGCCTCTCTGTTATGACGATAGGCGGAGGCACAGTGAAGCATCCCCACAGAGTCTGACACTCTTTTTTAACCTTATTCTGACCGAAAATCATCAACAGCAGTGCAATTCCAACACCATGTATGTATCTCCGACTCACTAACACATCTCTAGTCTTGTCGTCATTGGACTGACACTTGTTCATTGTTAACAGACAACGGCAAGATGCATTCACATCACAACAATGGCTTTATAATGCATGTATGTGTGGTCTAAATATACAGAAAACCCACGAAAAGCACATAAAAAAATATTATTTAGCACTCATGCACAGATACAAAAAAATGCAAGTACAAAGAAAAACAATAAATGGATATTTTTATCAGTCACGTCGTAACTCTTAATGCGAAAGTGCAATTTACTACATTTAAGTGTGCTCGGAAATCCCAGAATATACATTTTGAATTCCATCCACTCATCCATTTTCTATGCCGCTTATCGTCACTAGTGTTGCGGGGGTATGCTGGAGCCTATCCCAACTGACTTTGAGCGAGAGGCAGACCCTGGACTGGTCGCACTTTGAATTCACACTGGGAATTTAACTTAAATGAGGTGGTGTCTTTAAATGCAACCCCTCTTGGCTCACCATAACATGGTTAAAGTGTGATTCACATGTTGTGCTACTGTTAAAGAAACTAGTGTTAGTAAATAGATTTTTCAGACGTGTGTTATCTTTTAGCATTCATATGTTCATACATAAAAATATATATAACCCTTTCCTGTCTTTTACTTTTCTTGCAAAATGGGGATTCATCTCATTAAAAATTGTAATAATTTCAGACAGCCCAGATAATTTCATTACATTCGGCTGTAGAACCCTTCTAGTCTCTCTTTATTTTTTCATTGTACACTTGCGACGAAGCAGGATAAAAAGTTATTTGCGTAGAAGCACAAGCTTTAAACCCTAAATATGCCTCACACACTTACTGAACACATTTTTAATTATAAACTGAATAGGTGCTGGTGTAGGTATAAATAAAGCCATTTCTACTTATTTGGTTCCAGACTCAACTATAATAAGATAATTTCCAGAAAGTATGAGTTATTAACTATAAATTAAATACTTTTGTTATGATATTGACAATATATTTCCGATCTTCCAAATACGTTTTTTAACATTATTCAAGCCTTCTAGACATGAAATAACACCGATATATTTACTTATATTTGTAAGTATATTGTAATATTTAAACCTTTTCTGGGAATCACCTCTGGCCCTTGTCTCACTGCAGCCTGATAGTCCCTAATAGTCTAGTCATTGATAATTCACAGCAGCAAACAGGAATTGTGTATGCCTGTCGAGATAATCTACAGCTTCCTTCTATTACAGCATGCACCATCAGTGCCTCCTTTGTCCGGGTGTAAGTAGGGCATTTTCAAGAGAACTGAATAAGTGAGAGGAAGTGATTGATGTTTCCAGCCCGCCGCTCTGAAGAAGGAAGCGCGTGTTCGGTCAATAGCTGAATCGATAGCAGTTGAGGCGATTGTATTGTAAGTGATTGGCTTAATAGCAATAACTGTTTGGGCACAGCAAGATGGATGTGGCAGCATGTGGACTTGGATCTGACAGAGGAAGACGCTGTTTCTGTAGGTAGTCATAAACCTGCTAATTTATTCATTTTCCGATGCAAATGCACTTTACACTAAACTTGAGTGCTAGCTATGTCCTGTTTACTTCTAGAGAAATTGCAAAGTAAATTATTCAACATTAATCCAGGAAACTAAATTCTGAGTAGCTATTGTGAACCCACCCAGGGAAAAAAAAACTTTATTGATGATGAGAGACTTTGCAATAGTGAATAAATGCTTTATATCAGTGGTTCCCAAACTTTTTTGCAGCACCCCCTTTTGGAGATAAAATTATTTTCAGCGCCCCTCGTCTGAAAAATACGGTAATAATGGAAAGTGTTCGTGGTAACTCTGTGCCCTCCCCAAAACCCCAACCCACCCCACCCCCATCATAACGCTGGGCCCCCTCTAGGGGGCGTGACCCCCAGTTTGAAAACTACAGCCTATACTATAATATAATAAACAATTAAGTCACGTGCTTTCAAACCGTAGGAAAATCTCCAGTTGTTTCCTTTCCTACTGAGCAGAAGCGTCACGTTGCACGGAGAACGATAACCATGCGCTGCAATAAAGATTATGTGAAATCTGCATCCATCTGTGGAGCATGTTATCTGCATGGTACTATGGAGTTGCTCCTAGTCTTTCCTGTTCCTTCACCTTTCTTCTCCCAGATGTCTTGTTTCCATGGCGACTGGATGCAGGTACAAGTTGATTATATACTTTAAGTTGCTCTATTTGTGCAGTACTTACCAGCCAGTCTGTGTTAAACATATTCACTGGAGTCGAGGCGATTATGCTTTCACATTTACAATAAATGAGTAAAGTGGCTTAAACTTAACTCACACTTCTTTTGGCTGTAATGGAATCATATTACTATGGTACTGTAAGGATTCAGTTGTTTTTTCACTGCCACATCCACATCCACCCGCTGCCAAAGAGGTTTTTTTTAAAAATCCCATTCAAATGGTAAAATGCCTCCTTCTTGAAAAATACCACCTTTAAGGCACTCAACGCGCTTTCACACGCACTCGGTTAGCGTCATATATCTTTTCCAAAATACCGACTCTAACCAAGTCGTATATTTTGCTGATGCTTCCCAGGTGACTAGCTGGCGTGCTGCTAATGCTAGCGCTTCTAATGCTATTTACATCCATTTTTGTCCCCAGTCATGGTCATATTGACACAAGCCCTCAATCAGCTGTCCTCGGCTGTGCCTGCCAGTAATTAGCAGCTCGCAATCCAATTTTAGCTCACAGTTCAAAGCAAAAATCTAAAAAACACTCTTTAGTTGGAGCACCCGTATGTACCATTATATAAATAACAAAAAAAACCTACCGACACTGCTCCAGTACCTTCACACTTCTCTCTGGCAGTCGACATACTCCGTGACAACTCAACTCACTGCAACAGTAGATACAAATCTACTAATCTAAATCTGGTCTTGTTGCCGGAGCTACACTTACCCTTTCCTTTGTCCATTTCTGCTCAGTGTTTATTGTCACCACATCACGTAGCTCCACATCCACCGTGCGTTCCTTAAACTACAGTCTGGGTAGAGTCTGGAACGGGAACTCGTCAGCACTTTTATTGCAAATGTTGATCTGAAATCGGTGGAGAAGCCTAAAAATAGGCTTAAGAAACAGGACTATTTTTCTGGTGGCTGCAAGTGTGGCTCGTCAGTCCCCCAGGAACGTGACAGTAAATTTAAGGAAGCTACTGTGTATACAGTATGTAGCCGTGTCTTCAATTTAGTGGTCAAACAGGTATTTTGGGTCCAAGTGGGTTTTCATTTGGTTATTTCTTGAATTCAATAGTGTTTCTCACCTTCTTCATCAAAATGGAAATTTCAAACTTCTTTGGCTCCGGTGTGGGTTATTTTGCAGCCTTTGTCATAAGAAAAGCGATGATTTTTGGCGTAACTGTGAACTACGAGGTCAATGATGTCATAGACGAGCGGCGCCGCTTGAGCACAATTACTTCCAATTTTGGTTAGGACTACATCAGGGACGTTTTGTGAAAAAAAAACTCACGCAGAGTGTTAATAACGCAACAAGACCATATTGTATGCTAACCGGGATACATGAACCAAGGCAACATTTTTGCGTAAATTTTTTACATAGACCTTTACTATGACTAATATGGTGGTTGTAGCCACTTTACCACAACATGCTGCCTACGGAACATACGTGGCATCTATGAAGCTGACGTTTGCAGCAGAGTTTAAAGACAAATTGCTCCTTCCGTTGATTTTCCACCTGAATGAATGTGCAAATGTTCGTTTGATGTTTTAAGTTTAGTATTCCAAAGAGCTCTTTTGAATGGGTTAAATTGTGAGTAAGTATTCGGCTAGGGAACCGTGTTGTAAAATCAGGGCACGCCCTTTACGAACTCCTCCATTGAAAAAGCACATACGCTGTGCACACTGCCACGGCTCAGACTGGATATCTTTGCCAACTCATCCTAGCAGGGCATGACAATATTGATGACAGTAAGTCATTGCGGAGGACTTGTATCGCGGCAGGAAATGGCTTGGATGAAACATGCCTTCGACTCTGCTCATCAATTGTTTAGCGGGGTAGCTGCTGTCACCTCGCTCTTGGTTCTCCTTTCTTCCCACTCTTGTTCTGCGTCTGCATTTGCTCTCACACTCGCATGTCAGGGTGACTGCCTCCGGTGATGGTAGCTGAGAGACTTGACGTAATCACTCGTTTTTGGCACTGTGTGCGGCCAAGAATGTATTAGTGAGCCGGCTTTGTTATGGTTAATTGAATGCACCTGCACTGTACTTTATTAATAGCAATCCCGTGTTGTGGCTGCAAGAAGTACCGGTCTTGTATTAGGGCAAACACAAAACACACAAACTCATCATAATTACAGACATCACAGGGAGAAGTTTGTTAGGGCTGTGGTGTTTGTTTATATTCAAACGGCATGGCATTTACTGTATTGACCGAATATCAGATGTACCTAAGTGTATTTTTTTATATGTTTTAAAGATCAACTGAATAAGAGAGGACAGAGGTAGGCTGCCCGAGGTTGTTTGATAACTCTGCGTCAATGATCACCATTATCTTAGAATTTGTGTCATAACTCCTAACCTGCTAACAACCGTTGTGAGACGTTTTTTGTCTATGCCACAGCTGCATCTGTCCAGGTCACTGTTGCATGCGAGTGGCAAGAAGAAAAGCTTTGGGAAATTTTGTGTTGGTTTGAAAACTTAGAACGGAACATATTCTTATATATGGGTCAGTGAGGTTTGGCATTTTTAGTCGTGAGTGATATGGAACACTTACATTGTGGAGCTAAAGTGATGATAAAATGAATCTTGCGTAACATTTTGTTTTTGGGAGTGGGGACAGGAATATTCTGGTTTTATGGAGTGGCTTCGATATGAACTGTAATTGCATCTTGTAAAATGATTTGCAGCGGCACTCGTGACATGCAAAATACACACACAATTCCTGTGGCACAGATTATTTGGACCAATAAACTTTTTGTTCCGGCCGCCATCAAGTGCATTAAGTTGCGTGGGAAGACATGCCAGCTGCAAAGCAAGAAGCTGGGCTATAGTTATGGGGCCAAATTGACTTTGGGCGGGAGGTGGGGTACACCCTGGACTGGTCGCCAGCCAATCACAGAGCGAATATACAAACATTCACACTCTAATGGACAATGCAGAGTCGCCAATTAACCTAACATGCATGTTTTTGGAACGTGGGAGGAAACCGGAGTACCCGGAAAAAACCCACGCAAGCACGGGGAGAACATACAAACTCCACAAAGAGATGCCCAATGGCAATTCGAACCCTGAACCTCCTGACTGTGAGGCCAATATGCTACCCACTCGGCCATCGTTTGGCTGCAAAATGAATCCATGAATACATACTAAATTAAGTATGTATTGATATTTAAAAGTCATGTAGTGTCCAATCATCATGATTGTTGACATATTGACATATTCTGTATTTCAGTTTAGTTTTCCAGTATTTTTCATGAACTGAACATAGTACTGTCCTGGATGAAAATATTTTCACCGTGTTGTGTTTTACCGGTTTAATATGAGGAGCATTTTACAATGCCTGATGATGATGCGCAGGTTCTGAGTGAAAAAAGATAAGAAACTTGTTTATTGTTGCACCTAGCTCGTTAGCCGAAAACAGACTTTCTCATGCACCAAACATCCTTCCTGCCTTTAAAATAAGAGCCTAGGGCCCTATGCTTTATTTTATTTTAACATGCTTATTAGTTAAATTGGAACGCATCACATAATATAATTCACAGTTCCATGTGTCCAAAAGGAGTAGGAAGAAGCAAACTTATTCAATCCTAATCTTGTTCTTGCGATACATCTGTTCACTTACTGTATTATAAATGTACTCTTTGCAAATTTAAAATACATAGAACATAATAAGGCAATGTGGGAATGTGGTAAACTAGTAGTCCAATAGTGAAGTTCTTGTAAAACCATCTAGTAGGATGCTGTGCTGATCCACACCTCTAAAAAAGGCTATTATAAACATATTAATTACACATAAATACACTTATGAAGTGAGTTTAATAGCAATTAGAAAATAATTTGTCTGTGTCAGCAATGCAAGAACAGCCTAAAGGTAAAAAGTTGGGTGGCGTGACTGCAACCAAGAAGTTTCAGCAACTGAATTGGTAATATGACCTGCAGTGGGTTATCTTACCCGCACAATGCCGCAAGGTGTAATTGCACAGGCCTGCCCATAACGTGCGTGGTAATGCGAAATGCCAAATCACCTCCTGCTGCCGTCTGGATTGAAATACCACGGAAATGTGCTGAAAAAACGGCCACCCAGGTGTTTAAGTGCATCCTCTGCGGTCCTTTTAGACAATTAAAAAGCAGACTTCACCAGGTGGAAACAGTCAAGCTCTCAAGTGTATTTGTTTGTGTCATTTAAGAGCATTCCTTGTACCGCATTTCTTCACCTGCATGAAAAAACACCGCTGCGTCTGAAAACTGCAATTACCAATGCTCTTTCACTCACGTATTAAGACCCTGCACCTGCCATATGTTTTTTGATCACCGCGCTTCCCCTTCAAGATTGCACTTAAAATGGATGAATGCCTCCACGTACACGCAACGTGTTTATATGAAAGAGAGTATCTTCATTCGGCTCATGTCTTCATATCAAATTAAATTGTGGCACGCAGGTGTAGGTGTGTGTGAATTTAAATGAGGACGTTGTGTTTGCACCCCGCAGAGCATGGCAGTAGGTAATACTTCTTTGTGTGAATCACATTTTATTTTACTTTTTTAATGGCCTAATTATAATCTGTGGTGCACCATGACAGGTAAAAAAAAATATATCCTTGTATATACAGTATATATATTTATATATATATATTTTTTTTCTTCTCCGCTGTCTTGTTCGCTGTGTGTGTCTGCATCTCCTACTGAGCCGGGGAGAGTCTGGCTGTTAGGTCGAATCTGTTAGTGCATTAGCAGCACCACAGTGGAGCAGGTGCCTCATTAAAAATATTACAGCTTCTGTCTGTAGCCCCACATTCTCTCTGTTTGTGAAATTCATGCACTTTTAAAGGATTGAGAGAGCTCAAGGTTGTGTGACCCCGACCTCTGCCCAGCAAGAAGATCACAACAATATTGGGATTCTTTTAAAACGTATTACAGTGTAACCTTGGTTAACGTCATTACGCTCCCACATCATGTCTTTGTCATCTTGTCTTCAGCGAAGGTAAAATTAATCTTAAATCTTCTTTTGTGTCTCTTTCCTTTGTCATTTATATACATTTATTTATTGCATATTTTTACACATAGAAAATCATCATTGTAAAACTATAAAAAGGTGTTTAGTGTTAACGTTTTTAAGACGTGTGCCAAAGCCGCTGATGTCATCATAGAAGGGTGATGGAGTTGACGTCCGTTTCTGTTTCCTTGCATGATCAAGCTTCCGACATTACGTTATGTGATAAAAATACATTAATAATGAATGCCTTAATAACATGACAAGACTTGTGCACGCCAACGGTGTAATGTACGCAAACCAAGGCAACATTTTGGCGTACATTTTTGAAAACCACACAGACCTTGGCATATGCTGAGGTTCATTAACTTAAAATGTTATTATAGTTGTTGTGCCTGACTTTGCTGCCATACACACAGATAATTTTATGTTGCATTTGGAAGCCACAGTTGATTTCTGTTCTGTTGATTTAGTCTTTTGTGTGTGTATTGGTGCTTTAGTTGGTTTGCTGAGACAAACACGGATGCGGTACAACGTGACATTTAACGTTAATGGGTGTCTCCAGGGTAACAATAGTCTTCCGTGCATGACATTATAAATATGCAGACTTGCCATTGATTTCTTTGGGAAATTGATCATTTGTGCTTCTCTATTTATACAATTAGTTTAAAAACACTCTATTCTAATTAGGGTACTTTCAATTACTTAAAATTTAAATTCATCTTAATTAATTCATTTAGACAGTAGACACCTATCTATTAATCAAGGTTTCTGAAACCTTTTCAACTTGATGTATTTGATCCCTAAGACTCAACTTAGAAAATACATAACATATTGTCCGTGTTTGTTACAAAATGGGTTGGCTAACCTCCCTTGCGTGGGTGCAAAGCTGCTCCAGTCTTCTGCTAGTGGACTTGGAAAAGGCATTAGACCGTGTCCTTCGCAGTATTCTGTCCTCCGGCAGTATGGGTTTGGTGGCACGCTACTTTGTGCCCTTCGCTCCTTGTACAACCAGAGCAGGAGCCTGGTTTGCATTGCCAGCAGTACGTCGAGCCTGAATACTGACCTTCGCCAAGGCTGCCCTTTGTCACCGATTATATTCATGCTTTTTACGGACCGAATCTGTAGGCTCAGCCAAGGTGTTGAGTGGGTCTAGTTTTGGGGCGTTAGGATCTCGTTCTCAACGTTTACTGGAGCGGGTGTGAAGTGTGAGGCATCTGCGATGAGACTCAGCACCTCCAAATCTGAGGCCATGGTTCGCTGCCAGAAAAGGGTGCATTGCACCCTTTGGATTGGGAGTGAGGTCTTGCCTCAGGTGGAGGGGCTCGGTCAATCCATGAGGATCTGAGAGCATAGCCGCTGGTCAATTCAAATCGAGAGGAGTCAGTTGAGGTGGCTCAGACATCTAGTCCGAATGCCTCCTTGACGCCTCCCTGTTGAGGTCTTCCAGGCATGCCCACCCTTGGAGGAGGTCCCGGGTTAGAGAGTAGACATCTGGACTTTCTTACTGAGACGGCTTCCCTGCAACCCAGACCCGTACAACCACAATAAAATGGATGGAATGATTAATTAAGTGATTAATTCCAATAATTTGTGTAGTTGACTGCGTTATACCATAATGACCTGAATGTAAGACAACCCCGAATATAAACATGTCCAACTTCTGAGAAGCATTTTTCCTCTGTGTTGTGATTGACTAGAAGAAAAGGTCTAAAAGTATTTTGGTTAGGGATGTCCCGATCCACATTTTTTGGCTTCCAAACCATAGTCTTCGTAAGCGTAGTCTTAAGTAAAGTCTTTCCGATTTGATCGATGCAAATAATAAACTTTTGTGACAAATGTGATTTTTTGGAAATGAGTATGGTTATAAAAATAGCTGCCCACACGTGGGTTGAATGGTTAGGATGTTGGCCACACAGTCAGGAGATCTGGAAGACATGGGTTTGAATCTTCATTGGGCATCTCTCTGTGTAATTTGGCGACTCTGAATTGTCCATTACCCCCATGACCCTAGTGTGGCATAGGGAATAGATGGGTAGATGCATTTTAAAAATAATCCACCCAAAGTATTGCTGCTTTTTTAATTACACAGCATGACCAACAATATTGTTTGGGTTTTGTAACTAACCTCTGTGAGTCATGTCCCCAATGAAAATAAAAGTCCATCCAATAAAAGGGAGCAGTATGCCAAACTGGTGTAGCCAATGACCCATTTTGGGTCTTGACTCAAAGTTTAGGAAAACCTGCGGTTTGGGTTAAGGCTACAAAAGCTGTCTTATTATGTGAATTAGACAATTGTACCCTGAATAATACCACTTTTTCCATCTCTAGTCTAAATTCACATCTGGCAGATGTTAGAAGAACAGACAGTCTTAACTGTGTCTGCCAGGAAATGAGATGTCAATAAAATAAGTTGGATATCGGCAAATATGTCAGGACTGAGTCTTAAGAAAGCACTTTTAATCCAGTCCATTTGGGATGGGTCACACTCAGATCAGATTTTCTTTCTTGTTCCAAGTCAAACAGTCTCTGGGTTCGTACCAAGACTAAAACACCCACTTAACCTCAATCAATTCTGGCAGTAGGAATTGGTGAACTATAAAATGTTTTTGGCACGAGTGTTGGGATTTTGTGAAAAATAATTTCATAGGAGTTTAAACTCATCCTTTGTAAAGGACATACAGCAGTTTTGGATCGGAGTACTGTAACTGTATAATTCATTCCTTCTCTAGAGCAGGCATCTTCAAATCAAATTGAGTAATTGAGCAATTGTTATCGCAGCAAAGGTCCCTATTGTTTCAATACAACGCTTTTGTACAACAATTATTTTGGCACCTAAATTGCATTTGGAAGAAAACAGGACCAAATTTCCTGTATATAGTAAAAAAGTTTGACTGTATGGACTTCATGTTCTAACAAACCTGCCGCTCATTTTTATTTGATTATTAAGTTGGGCCTTTGGCGTCTGTCAGGTGTAGGAACATTATTCTTCCTGGGATGGTTGAGCCCTGTTTCTGAGCAGCATTAATTATAAAATAAACAATTTTTACCTGCACTTGAATCCCGTTCTCTGCATTCTGAAGTTGTCGCAACATCACATTAGTTGAATTTGTTTCCAACTCGATTTACTCATGTATGTCAGAACAATTTTCCCCATAAGAAATAACGTAAAGGCCATTAATTGATTCCATTCCCCTTAAAAACCACACCAATTGTTATTGTTTATACGTTTTTGAATAAGAATTGTGTCTCGACACTTAAAAATGTATAAGAAACCTTTATTAAAACATAATAAAAGAAAGTGTGAATAAATAAACATCTTTTCTTAAGTGTACTTTACCTTGAAGAGCAGACAGAGATATTAGTGTAAAGTATTATTAGTACAGTGGAACCCCGGGATCCGAAAATTAATACGTTCCAAAAGGATTTTTGTAAGCCGAATTTTTTTGTAACCCGAGCAGCATTTAACATGTAAATTGGCTAATTTGTTCCCCTGACCCGGAAGACCCCTCATACAATAGGGGGAAAAAAAACACTGTTCTGCACATTTAATGTTGTATAAATAACGAGTATTGTAATACAAATGTAATGTAATAATAAAACCTGAAATAGAATGCTTATAGAGTTAAAATTCTAAAAGTTTCTTACCTTTAATATGCAGCGAAGTGCAGTACAGCATTTAAACTGGCAGCAATAAACCAATTAGAGAACATTACATCATACGTAGCGTACATACACTTGCCATGCCTCCAGTAGGTATACTACCGGTATGCTGCAGAACAACATTGTTGCCGAGCGCTGAGAGGGTTACTCCACCGTATGTGAATGGATTGTGGCTGCCTCGGCTAAGTTATTCGCTTTAACTCTTGTCCGAGATTTCACGAAAGCCGGCACCGTTGCTGAACAGCCGACGGACAACGAGACTGACGGCCGACAATGATGACAGGGAACCCGGCATGTTTGACGGCAAAATTTCCCAGCTGTCAGTTCAGATGCAGAAGATGAATTTGTGGGAGAAGACTGATAAAAAAATACAGTGAGTGTATTGTTAAATAGTAGAATAAAGTTAAACTAAACTCACTCTTTTGCTTCCGTTGCCTTTTTTTGTAGATTGTATGTCTTAGCATGCGCCTCAAAATACAGAAAATCCGGAAAATTCCAAAAAAACAAGTTTTGGTAAGATCGACAAACTTTTGTAAAGCGAAAAAAAATCATCAAGGTATTTTCGTATCCCGGATTTTTTGTATTCCGGGGCATTCGTATCCCGAGGTTCCACTGTATTTAGGCCTTTGCTCGTAAATTACATCAAAGCTAGTGTACTAAATCCAAATTTTGTTCACGTAACGACTCTTATGTCGGAAAACTCGTAAGTTAATGCTCTCGTAAGTTAAGGTACCACTGTATTCCACTTTTCTGTACATTACAATCCTATTGTAACGGACATTACCTTTGTACGTTGTTTGTTCTTTAATTCAATAGTGATTTTCACCCTCTTTGTCACCGGTCTGACATTTGCAACTTTTTTGCAGCCGTCCTAAATAAAATAAAAAAGGCATAGCAGAAATATGCAGTGTACCTAAATGCCTCATCAGCGCATGGCACAGTGTTTTAAAGAAGGAAGAAAGGAGGCAGATAAAGAGTTGTTTATCGTTCTAGTCTGCGTTCTGTGGATGCTTTGTGTGGGCACTGAACTAGCTTTTTAGGCCCACAGTTTGGCTGTACAATAACTGAGACATATGTTTGGCAACATTTTTTTGTCGAATGCTGAATAACAAATTGAAGTAATACAAACTGTTAGACGGAGAAGACGAAGCTACATGCCATCAGCTGTGTAGCTGTCTTTGCAAAAGACGCCGGTCTAAGGGATAATATTACTTTCTACAGCGCTTTATGTTATACGTTATGTCTGTTGAAATGACAAGTGCATTGGAGGCATAGAAAAAAATCGCCATTGTGGTAGATTGCCTTTTCAATTTGAAGTCTATATTTAAAACTGTCTGCTATGGAGATCATTATTTTTATTTGCTGGATTAAATGCCAATGAGATCAATGAATGTTGTAAATGGACATTCCTGACTTTATTTACTAAGTAAAGTATTACTGGAGATGGTGGTTGTGAGTGTTCTATCTGGCATACTTCTTATACCAGGGGTCTCAAACTCGTGCCATGGACGGCCAAGTCACTGCGGGTTTTCTCTTCAACCAGTTTCTCCAGCAGGGGATTTTAATTGATGAGCTCCTTCCCTCCATTGAAGGAGGTGTTGATCATTAAAATCATCTGCCTTAGTGAGTGGCTGGAAAAAAAACCCTGCAGGGTCTCGTGACACCACTGTCTTGTACTATCTATCGTTATTTTATACGCACGGGTGATTTCCAGTGTATTTAAATTCATTTATGAATACAAAAATGACGCTTTGGTGTTGAAATGCTGCTGTTTGGTCTATTTCTGCACAACGTGTGTCCATGTCACATACTGAAAGTGTCGTCTTCTTCTAGAGAATTCTGACATTTATTAAACACGTAGGTTATAGTGTATACATATATTTAAAAATGAGTGCCATCAAAAACAGCCGGTTAATGGTGGCAACTAATTTATTTCAATACCATATAATACCAATTCCAACACCATATATGTATCTCCAAGTCACAAACCTGTCTCTAGTCTGACACTTCCTCATTGTCACTAGACAGACCCCAATAAGCATTCACAAGCGGTCCAAACATCACAACAACATCTTTATTTTGCGTGTAAGTAAGTGGATATTGTTATCATATCTTATCATAGTCTTATCTTACTATGGAAACACAGTTTGCTGAATTTTAGTCTGCTTGGAAATGCCAGAAAATACATCTAAACTCAAAACGGGAATTCAATGTAAATTACGTGATGTCTTTGAATGCAACCCCTAATGGCTCATAATAATGTGGTTAGAGTGCGATTCGAAATCAAACTGCTGCAAACTAAATAATACATTTTCAGACGTGATTAGTATCTTTCAGCTACATACAAATACATATATATAAACTTGTCCTGTCTTTCTGTTCATAAAATACAGTAAAATGAACATATTTCACAAATAATTGCAAATGGTGATTAAACATTCATTCATTCATGATTAATTATTTTGAAAACTGTGATTAATTAGAAAAAAAACAAAATATGACTTACTTCAGCTTCTGTAGCATAAACTCGTTTATCTCCTTGTTAGTGTAAACATTGACTCCCTCCCTCTGGATTCTTTCGTGAAATGAATGCTGTTAGACGCGAGGCCATGACATTCCACAAAGACTGGCATTTAAGTACCGAGACATGGCACCATTTTGATTTTCCTTGAAACGATGCCTATAAAACTACTGAATTCTGTACTCATTCCTAGTATGTGTGAATAATTATCATTCTGGTATATCCGTCATTAGCTTCTCTCGGTGTCTGCTCACACCAAGGCTTCACACATTGTAGGTGACATCAGGGTGCTCTTGATCATCCCCACGCCACCCCATGGCACACACTTTTACCTTGTCAGCACTTGCTCAAGAAGCACCCTTGTTGGCCAGAGCATCCATTAACACATTAGTCTGTCTTTATCCATGTCAGAGCAGCTGGTCCCTCCATACGCTCTGCTGGGCTTCCTTAAGTGAGACACAAACACGCCCGGTGTTTTCTAGGAGGGAACCAAAAGGACATCCACAGAAGATATAAATATGTCATTGGCGTGGCAGGATGGGTAGCGGCAAGAAACTGTAGCTCAGTTCTTGTTTTATCACTCAAATATCCATGATCCGAGAAACATCTCAACCCTTTTCACTTCCTGCACTTAATTTCCAAGAAAGGAGACCATTAAATAAACACAGCGAAAAAGGTTTCACCTTTGTGGACCTTGAAAACCGGGCTTTATTCCAGTTGCTGGCAAAAAGTTCTTTTCAAAGGTCTTTGCAATTTTGGACTGTTTTTATTTTATTTATTTATTTATTTTTTGTGCTGAGAGTTGATGCATTTTCACCTGCAATGCAGTCCACATTTCTGTCCTTTGAACATGGGTTAACCTCGGGAGATCACCAAGCAATATTTAGGGAGTAAATCAACTCTTGCATGCCCTGCCAGGTGTCCAAATGCTGGAAGTCTATAATCTCTTCCTTTCCCCCCCTACATCTTCAATAATCCTTTTGCCAGCAGCCCTTGGCTCTTTCTGTGGGTAGTATAGCAAATAATACAACAAGGTACTGCAAAATGAACTGGACTGTCTATCCGGCTGGGTCGACAGTAATGGGTTTGTATTAAACACAAAGAAAACAAACTATATAATGCATAACTATAATATGCATCATGTGTTTAGAAATAATAATATTCAGCCGTGAAACAGCATCCATCCATTTTCTATGCCGCCTGGGTACACTCTGGACTGGTCGCCTGTCAATCGCAGGTCAGACAAACAATCATTCACACTTACATTCATACCCATGGACAATTTAAAGTCGCCAATTAACCTAACATGCATGTTTTTGGAATGTGGGAGGAAACCGGAGTACCTGAAGAAAACCCACCCACGCACAGGGAGAACATGCAAACTCCACACAGAGATGCCCAACGGAGATTCGAACCCTGGTCTTCCAGATCCCCTGACTGTGCGCCAACATGCTACCCACTCAACCATGCCAAACAACATGATTTAATAATTAATACATTATTGGAAAACCGTGGTAGAGTGAAGCTGCCAAAACGAAAACTATGAAGAGCTGGTATTTAAAAGGTGCATAGGAGTATTGTACAATGTAAGTCTGAGAGATCCCACATTTGTTTGATGTTGTTTGATGGAATTTAGACAGGCCTACTGGGTATTTATCCACGCCTGTCAGCAAAACGGTAGCAATGGAGTGGGACAGAAGAACAAAAGCATTAGCAACACGAGCATTGCTATGTGAGCTACAATTACAGTCGCATTTTAACAGCAACAGCAATGCCCATGCATGGCGGATAGTTATCCGGACTTTGGGTTTTGTTTTACAATGTGTAGCAAAGCCTGGTGTTAGCAAAGCTGACCTCTGTGAGCTGGTGAGTGTATGGTGGTGCTCATCTAGCGCACATACTCACATTTGCAATGACCTTAAAACATGTTAACTACCTTACCATTTAAAATCTTTGCAGTAAAGACACTTTCCATGTTGAACAACCCGAGGCACAAACAGGCTGCCAACAACAGCTGAAAGGTACTTATGAGACTAGGATTCCCAACTGGATCAAACATCCCCTACAAGTTACCGGAGGCACCTTGTAAATAATGAATGATGTAACAGTTGTTATTAAAATAAACACGGCTTTGCAAACAACAGTTGTGCAAATACAAATCAGCGGTTGAGCAAGCCAAGATACACAGGTAGGAAAACACTGCAGAACAGGAGCATACCAAGACCACCGCAAAATTAGCACTTTCTTTGATTTGACTATGTGTTTGGGAAACAATAAACATCGTGTTTATAACAGCATTACTCCCAAATTCTAAATAAAAATATGAAGAAAAAAAAAACATTATCAACATTTTTCCTTGCATTTTCATTTTTAAACAACCCAATACGAATGTTTTCAGAAATCAGTGTTTGGTGGCATAACCCTGATTTTCAACCACTAGTCCCAATGTGAGATGGTCTCTTCGATTATTCCCACAGCTTTGTATGGTTATGAGTATTGGCTAAATAATTTGTTTCGCGGAGTCACTCATTAATCCCATTGGGAATTATATTGTCTAATTCTGGTTTCTACATCGACTATCATTTACAAATAATAATACCGAGCCTTGTTATTGCTTAGCAGAGTTAGCCATTGACATTCAACGTCAGCTAAATTTCATTGCATTTTATTATCAGTGGAGTCAAAACAATTATGTGATGATTTATGATAAATTATTGTGGGAACTTCTCCCAAAACTTCCATCTGTTTTGCTGCTAGCCTGCCTGAAGGTGAATGTAGTTCAGACCACCTATCTCGTGTAGACTCCACAACCTCGATCCAAAAAGGAGCCAATTTCTAACATGAACTAAATGCCTTGATAAACTTTGACCCAGACTGTGAATATATTTTTAGTTTCTCGATAGGAACTCAAGTTTCAGTCCCACCAGTCCTTCCTGCATCATATCATGCAGTGATTCACTTCTTCCATCCGTCCATTTTATATACTGCTTGTCACGGTGAGGATGGAGCCTTTCCCAGCTGACTGGGTAAAATTGTTCTTGGAATATGAGAGGAAACTGGAGAATTTGGAGAAAACACACACAGGGGGATCATGCAAACTCCACATAAAGTTGCCCAAACAGAGATTTGAACCCTCAATTTCCTGACTGTGTGGCCAACATGCTCACTACTGGGCCACCACTTCTCATCTTCCAGGCTGGCACTATGCAAAGTATTAGAATTGCAATAACACTCCTCATGTTTGCATGCTGACAGCTGCTCCGATCTATGTTGTTTTTTCTGGGTGGATTAGAGGCACAATTCAGTTCTCCACATTCCGTGGAGACACAATATGTACAAAAGTGTTGGGAAACACAGCCAATATACCTCCAGGAAGAACAAAGTAGTTGAGACAGAATAAACAATGCCTATATTGGTGTAGCTCTTATAAAGGCCATGCCTCAAATAATTGCTGGGTGCATTATCCACCTTCGATGAACACCTTTTATTGTACAATATACTATGTATTTTTCTCAGCTAGGTTGTGCAAAATTAAATGACAGCACAATGTGTACAAATCTGGAATAATCTCAAATAAATACCCTACTAATGACATTTTAGACACTATATATTGTAAGGATTAAATGAATGATGAATGCATGTATTTATTTCTGTATACTGTTTATATATATATATTTTTTTTCACGCTAAGGGCCCAGCAATTATTTAAATGTATTGTTTTTACACCTCCAACTTCATATACTGTATATTGATTCCTTGTTTATCATGGTTAATTGGTTCCGGTCTGGATCAGGATCATTGAATTTCTGCATAGTAGGAGTCCTTATTTGTAAACCAATAGTGTTGTACTTAGAGCGTAGAAAACCTGTTTATAACCTTTTTTTTGCATTATTAGAGTCCTCTAGACATAAAAAAAGCCATGCATTATGCTTGAAAATGCTAAATTTAGGCAAAACAATTGTTAAAATTGATTCAATGTGCTTTTTTAACTAATAGCAGGCTGTATTCAACCACAAAGTGCCATAATTAATGAATTAATATCCATCCATCCATTTTCTTCCGCTTATCCGAGGTTAGATCGCGGGGGCAGCAACCTAAGCAGGGAAGCCCAAAGGTCCCTCTCCCCGGCCACTTCGTCTAGCTCTTCCCAACAGATGCCGAGGCGTTCCCAGGCCAGCTGAGAGAAATAGTCTCTCCAACGTGTTCTGGGTTTTTCCTGAGGCCTCCTACCGGTTGGACGTGCCCTGAACACCTCCCCAGGAAGACGTTCGAAAGGCATCCTAACCAGATGCCCGAGCCATCTCATCTGACTCCTCTCAATGCAGAGGAGCAGCGGATGACAGTGCTTCTCACCCTATCTCTAAGGGAGAGCCCAGCGACCCTGCGGAGAAAACTCATTTCGGCCGCTTGTACCCGCGATCTTGTCCTTTCGGTCACTACCCAAAGCTCATGACCATAGGTGAGGGTAGGAACGTAGATCGACCGGTAAATCGAGAGCTTTGCCTTTTGGCTCAGCTCTCATTTCACCACGACCACCAAGACCACCAAGACACGCCCACAGCATCCAGGACCTTAAGGAACTCATCCACCCCTGGGGCCTTGCCACTAAGGAGCTTTTTGACCACCTCGGTGACCTCGGCCCCAGAGATAGGCGAACCCACCTCTGAGTCCCCAGGCACTGCTTCCATGTTGGAAGGCGTGTCGGTAGGATTGAGGAGGTCTTCAAAGTATTCCCTCCACCGGTTCACAACATCTCGAGTCGAGTTCAGCAGCACACCGTCCCCACCATACACGGTGTTGACTGTGCACTGCTTCCCCCACTTGAGACGGCGGATGGTGGTCCAGAATCTCTTTGAAGCCATCCGGAAGTCGTTTTTCATGGCCTCTCCGAACTCCTGTCCGGGTTTTTGCCTCAGCGACCGCCAGAGCTGCAGACCGCTTGGCCTTCCGGTACCTGTCAGCTGCCTCCAGAGTCCCATGGGCCAAGACGGCCTGATAGGACTTTTTCTTTAGCTTGACGGTATCCCTCACCACTGGTGTCCAACAACAGGTTCTGGGATTACCGCCACGACAGGCACCAACCAACCTACGCCCACAGCTTCGATAAGCCGCATCGATAGAAGAGGCACGAAACATCGCCCACTCGGATTCAATGTCCGCTACCTCCCTCGGAACATGGTCAAAGCTCTCCCGCAGGTGGGAATTGAAACTCCTTCTGACAGAGGACTCTGCCAGGCGTTCCCAGCAGACCCTCACAATGCGTTTGGGTCTGCCAGGTCTGACTGGCATTCTCCCCCACCATCGGAACCAACTCACCACCAGGTGGTGATTAGTTGACAGCTCCGCCCCTCTCCTCACCCAAGTGTCCAAAACATGTCCGACGACACAACCACAAAGTCAATCATCAAACTGCGGCCCAGAGTGTCCTGGTGCCAAGTGCACATGTGGACACCCTTATGCTTGAACATGGTGTTCGTTATAGACAATCTGTGACGAGCACAGAAGTCCAATAACATGAGACTACTTGGGTTAGGATCAGGGGGGCAGTTCCTCCCGATCACACTTCTCCAGGTCTCACTGTCGTTGCCAACATGAGCGTTGAATTTACCCAGCAGAACAAGGGAATCCCCCAAGAGAAAACTCTCTAATACTTCCTCTAAGGACTCCAAAAAGGGCGGGAATTCTGAACTGCCGTTTGGCGCATAAGCGCAAACAAAAGTTAGGACCCGTCCCTCCACCCGAAGTCGTAGGGAAACTACCCTCTCGTTTACTGGATTAAACTCCAACGAGCAGGCTTGGAGCCGCGAGGCAACAAGAATTGCCACCCCTGCTCGTCGCCTCTCATTGTTGGCAACACCAGAGTGGAATGAAGTCCAGCCCCTCTCGAGAGGACTGGTTCCAGAGCCCTTGCCGTGCGTTGAGGTGAATCCGACTATATCTAGCCGGAATTTCTCCACCTCACGCACCAGCTCAGGCTCTTTCCCCGCCAGAGAGGTGACATTCAACGTACCGACAACTAGCTTCTGTAGCCGAGGATCGGACCGCCAAGGCCTCTGCCTACGGCCACCACCCAGCTCTCTTTGCACCCGACCCCTTTGGCCCCTCCCACAAGTGGTGAGCTCATGGGGGGGAACCACGTTACCTTTTCGGGCTGTGCCTAACCGGGCCCCATGGGTGCAGGCCCGGCCACCAGACGCTCGCCATCGTGCCCCGCCTCCTGGCCTGGCTCCAGAGGGGGGCCCCGGTGACCCTCGTCCAGGCTAGGGAAAGCCAAGTCCAATTGTATCATTCATCATTAGGGTCTTTTGAGCCACTCTTTGTCTGCTACCTCCCCTAGGACCTGTTTGTCATGGGTGCCTCTACCAGGGGCATGACAGCCCCCGAGAACTTAGCTCCTAGGATCATTGGGACACACAAACTCCTCCACCACGATAAGGTGGTGACTCAGGGAGGAGTGAATTAATATATTTTTGAAAATCCCTTGATACCCAATACCAACAGCTGGATAGCTCTTATGGGTATCATTGAGCCAGTCTAGTAACTACAGTATATCAATCCATTTCACACAATCAAATTAATCATCCGCAATCTTGTAATCACAAGGCTTAACAATAATAAGTGATTAAGGGATACTTCCCAAGACATTTATCCATATAAAGTATAACACTGTAGATGGTAGGCTGGAATAGAACCAAGAATGCAAGCAGTACCTGCTGTCTTCCAGTACGGAGGTTTGAGGTGATTATCTGCTTGGCCCTGACCCACAATGACTCTTTATCCCTCTCAGCTCACTGTAGCTCTTGATTCAAGATGTTCTTCAGCTATGTGAAGCACGTCTCCAGGAGAAGTATCGACTTGTGGCAGCCCCCTTGATATTGGAGCACATTTTCAAGCTCAAAAATGCCTTTTTGACAGAATTAAATCAACACAATGCACATATTAACACAGGAGATGGGGGAGAAAATGGTAGAAGTAAACACTTCAGGGGCCTCTTGAAGCCAAATGATGCTTCTTGCTTCAGTGTCCTCTTGGTGATATTGAGTAAACAAGAGCAAGATGAGCCAAGAAAGGCTAATTTATACACTCACATCCTGGCATAACACACAGTTCACAGTTTTCTGTATTTTGTTCTAGTAGTTCCATTTTGCATCTTCCCCCCTTGTGTTCCTGCATGAACCCTTTTCAATTTAGACACTGCATGAACTCCAAGCAACCCCCCCGCTACTTCTGTCTAGCATTCAGTCCTCCACCAGGACACTTCACTCTGCACATGCCCTTTAGTTTCCTCTGCTGCCTTTTAGAGAGTCACTCTACAACAACAATTGGCTTCCACACACACACACACACACACACACACAACTCTCTCTGGTAAAACATTAGGCAAGCAAACTTTTGATCTCGCACAGTAAAGACTGGCGACAGAAATAGCAACAACTGAACCCTGCAGAAAAGTGTAGCTTTGCCCCTTCTTTGTTTTGATAGGATCATTCAGTGTGCAGCCCACCATGTGCAGTGCAATGAATCTGGGCTGCATTAGCTCGGTATTACTCATCTGGGACACACTTCTGTCGCAGCACTGCAGGCCCTTTTGTGTAGCGCTTTCTTAAGTGGTTACTGGAGTCACGGCTTACTGGTTTGGCCCTACAAGCAAAAACATATGGAATTAATATTTTTTTTAACTGTTTTTATAGATTTTATTCAAGAAATAGTTTTTACTTTCTGGCTGAAAAGATTGTATGTTATGCCGAGCTGGATTCTACAGGGGACTTACGGAAATTGCCTTTGTTAACTTGGTGGTTAACGTTAACGTGGTGTTTTACTGTGTGCGGATATAACATACTTAGAATTGTGAGTCAAATGGTGGGAAAAAAATGTGGCATTGACGACGACCAAAAATAAAAGGCTGTACAGTAATCCCTCCTTTATCGCAACTAACTGGCTCTAAACCCGACTGTGGGTGAATTTTCACAATCCCTTATTTATAAATAAAAAAAATTTTGCAGTTAGATCAAAAAACTGTGTAGGGCCTTCTGAATATGCTTTTTAACATTATTAGAGCCCTCTAATGTCCGGTGTATAAGCCGCTACTTTTGCGGCATATACAGCGGTGCAGCTAATTTATGTCCTAATCTAGTGACAACTTTATTACTTGGGAACTACTAATAATTTAAATAGTGTGCCGCTCACGAGACAGGAAACGGTAGCTCTTTTTTTGGCAGGAGCCAATCACAATTGAGATTGTCAACCCATTGGAAAATGCAGGAAGTCATTACTCAATGTCATCTTACAAACAACACAAAACTCATCACACAGGATCTTAACATTCCATAGGTAGGTAAGAAATATAGTATACAGGTACCAATTCGAGTTGAAAGTAAAAAAAACAAAAAAACAATTTCAACAGCTACCCATCATGCATTTCTTCCCAGCAAAGCAGTTCATTGTCATGGCTGCTGGGCCGCTGCAATTTCATTCAGCTGCCTGTGTCCACCAGGAGGAGCCAAGAGACCTGGCTCAGAACAGATTTGTACAAAAACAGATTTGAACATATAAAATAGATGTCATATTGTGCCACACACAAGTCTGTGAGGACCAAGTAGCTCTTTATTTATTCTTCAAGCCCTGGGCTCCTCTGGCTCTCCCTGATGGTGCGAGCCATTTTATGACATGGACATGTGGGACTCCTTGTCCTATGTGCCTTATACATAAAATTATTATGTATGCGGTGGTCGAAGCAAAAACTCGGGCGTGGGA
>QODF01000042.1:3554850-3714176 GCA_024372805.1 Oostethus manadensis
TAGGATCTCGTCTCTGCTATTTGCAGACGATGTGGTCCTTATGGCCTCATCAGGCTGTGACCTTCAGCGTTTACTGGAGCGGTTTGCAGCTGAGTGTGAAGCTTCTGGGATGAGACTCAGCACCTCCAAATCCGAGGCCATGGTTCTCAGTCGGAAACGGGTGGACTGTACCCTCCGGGTTGGGAGTGAGGTCTTGCCTCAGGTGGAGGAGTTCAAGTATCTCGGGTTCTTGTTCACGAGTGAGGGAAGGTTGGAGCGTGAGATCGACAGACGGATCGGTGCAGCATCTGCAGTAATGCGGTCGCTGTACCGGACCGTCGTGGTGAAGAGAGAGCTGAGCCGGAAGGCAAAGCTCTCTGTTTACCGATCGATCTACGTTCCCACCCTCACCTATGGTCATGAGTTATGGGTCATGACCGAAAGAACCAGATCGCGGATACAAGCGGCGGAAATGAGTTTTCTTTCGTAGGGTGGCTGGACTCACCCTAAGAGATAGGGTGAGGAGCTCGGCCATTCGGGAGGAGCTCAGAGTAGAGCCGCTGCTCCTTCACATCAAGAGGAGCCAGTTGAGGTGGCTCGGGCATTTAGTCCGAATGCCTCCCGAGCGCCTCCCTGGTGAGGTGTTTCGGGCATGCCCAGTCGAGAGAAGGCCACCGGGAAGACCTAGGACACGCTGGAGGGACTATGTCTCAGAGCTGGCCTGGGAACGCCTTGGTGTCCTCCCGATGGAGCTGGAAGAGGTCGCGGGGGACTGGGAAGTCTGGACTTCCCTACTGAAGCTGCTGCCCCCGCGACCCAGACCCGGATAAGCGGAGGAAAATGGATGGATGGATGGATGTATTTGTGTTTAAGGGCTTTTAGCCATTTTATGCTTGAAAATGCTTATTTTAGGCAAATGTATATATAAAATTTTATGAAATATGCATAAGCTTTGATTAATAATAGGCAGTATTCCACCAAGAAACAGCTTGGCTTATTATTAATATATTTTGGAAAACCAAGATAGGGAAGTTGCAAAATTTGAACAGCAATGTGGGACGACTCTGAGTGCCCATTACTTAGAGGATCTAGATAGATATGTGGATACATAGATAGATAGATAGATAGATAGATAGATAGATAGATAGATAGATACTTTATTAATCTCCAAGAGAGATTTAGGTTACAAGCAGCCAAGAATTTCATTTTCAGTTAATCAGCAAGACATACTATTTGAGGAAAAAAAACATTTTTTAGTAAATGCTCTAATTATAGCCGCGTTGTTTGTTTGCCTAAACCGCAAAAAGGACAGGGTGTTAATTGGAAGCAGCCGATAATTGGAGAGAGGCTGTCATTTGCAGTGCATGAAAAAGGGGAAAGAAAAAGTTAAGGCTCTTTGACCGCATGGCAATTCCTTAACAAGGTTATTTTACAACACAGCAGCAACAGAGCCAATGTTGTAATAGCACCAAGTAGAAAACTGCTCATCCAGCATTAATGCGGAGATTGAGTTCAATGTAAACAATAATACAGCAAGTGTAACACCGCAACAGCTGAGTAGGCATTTTAAAGCGCATGCAGAGTTGGATAAAGCTGCTAAATCAGGATGTTACCTGCAGTCACAGCTGTTGTTACGTTTGGCGCTGATTAGATCTTGGTGTTTATTTGTCTTTTCAGAACTTGCACCCGACCACTGTAGGAGTTGAACAAATACATTTTTATTGTAAAAATAATTTTGTAGACATATGCTTTTCATTGGACGGAATGCACACACATTGTAAATGACTCATCTAACCAATGCCATTATTGTTAAACTTGCCCAGAAGCAAAAAATAATCCATAAAGTCCACAAACATTTGTTCCCAGGAACTGAGTTATAACGAGGAGACAGTGGCACTAATACACAAGCTGTACACTTACATTGTATCTTTACGTTGTATCTTTTTCCAGGGTCGTCCAATGAAAAGATATGTTAAGAAATGTGAGGGTTGAGGTACTATAAATCACCTTCTGTAATACACGTACCTTTCTAAGGACTATGGAGTTTCCTGTTCCACACTGACTCCTCTCTTTGCTCCAATAAATACCACAAATTGCCCTAATTTACTTACTGTAGGCCATTGCAGAAATATGCAGCTCTAAGGGTCTGCAGAGAAAACCATCACATCTTTCACATCTTTCCCCTTTCCACTTTTATTTCTCTGGAGATGCATCGCATGAATCAGTCCTCGCTGTGGCACTGGCTCACATAGCGTGCCACTGCATACACCGGGAGCCTCCATATCCCTTTAGACACATTGGACACACACAGTATGCACACTGGGACTTAGTGCACGAACCCTTGCTTGCAAACCCCAGGTTATTGGAAAAAGTGAAGCCAATGGAACAGTTGGCCTGCTTTTGCAAAAGCACCGAGAACTATATCAATAACACAGTGAAAATCTGAGAGTGCAGTTCCAAACACCAAGCTGCCAAAGAGCAGACAGAAGAGTTCTGGAACTCTAGCTTGTAAATTTAAATCACATATAACACAAATACAGAAGTGACTTTGATCTCACTTCAGTTCGTGTTTAAATGTCCAAGTCCAAATGACTTCATTATGTGCGTGTTGTTCATCTACAGACAGGTAGTGATAAATTTACATGCTTTATGAAGTAATGCCTTTATTAAGGGATACACACTGTCTGAAGCATCATGCAATAGAATTTCCGTTAAACATGGGACAATTTTTCAAATTGCTTATGCATGAGTCAATTGCTGATGTCTAGAGTTGCTCAGTATTGGCATTTTTCCAGCACTTCATCACCGATAACGATATCAGTCGATACCAATTTGGACGGCGACACTCGAATGAAAACAGTATGCTTCTTTTACTGTAATGTCACAAAAGGCACTGCTTGTGCAAAAAAGGACGAATACTGCAATATGTGAGTCATAGTAAATCGCAAATTGCACATATACTATCCATTTCCAATCCAACTTGGAAATAATCCCAGTCCGTGGACATACTGCGCTAGCAAGCTTGTTGCTGTGTGGAGCACGATGTCATCACTTGCTCGCCGATGAAATAATATCAACATGAACCAAAGACTCATTTATGTGTTATGGGACTATGTTGAGCTGCAGACAGACAATTGTTGGAACTTTATCTTTTAAACGTGGTATTATATTGCACAATGACATGCAATTCTGTCTCCGTAACTTTGCAAATATTTGAAACATCAAAGGATATGTCGCTGCTGGGTGCAATGTACAGTATGGCAACTGATGACACACTGTATACTACAAAGCAGCCTTAGAATTTGTGTCACCCTGTGACACAGGCTGACACTCACCAGAGGAGGTAAGAGCAGCCTAAGGGCATGTCTGTCTCATGACAAATTCTCGTCAGTTATAGAAAGTCGGCAAATACAAGATCGCAGTAATCTCTTGTTTATGGTGGTTAGCTGGTTACAGAGAAGCGCATTTCCACAAAGTGGCGATTCTTATTTATAAATCAAAAATTTTCATAGTTTCATAGCATAGAAAACCTGTTGACTACCTTTTAAATATGTTTTTAACATTATTAAAACCATCTAGAGATGAAATACCACCCCTATAAATCACCTTTACACTCAAATTAGCCAATATACTAGTAGATAAAATAAGAAAAAAAACTGTAAATAAGACGCATGCATGTTAGCATTGGGGGAATTCCTTGTGTTGTTGTTTTATTTGTTTTTCTTCTGTACTTCCGATTCTGTACAACACTTCCTGCGGTGGCTCTTGTCTCATCAATTTATGAAATGACCCTTAAGGGCATTATTATTGTTCATGTCATGTGATTGTGTGTTTCTGTAAATGTGTTATGGTGCACGGGGCGCTGAGTGGGGGGGTGGACAGGAAGTGGCGCTGAGGGTTCTAAGTTTTAGATTGCCGTGGATTACGGCCGGTGATTGGGATTAATTAATAATTAATTGCAATAAAAGTGTGATGCTTGCGTGTCTCACTAAACATTACTGACACCTAGTGACCAGTCTAGAATACTACATATGTCAACATCTTTGAATGTGTCTCTTGAATGCCTTATATTTTTGTATTCTAGTTTATTTTGCCAGTTTTATGCTTAAAAATTCTCAATTTGGGGTAAAACATTTGCTTAAATATACTTAATAGCATTAAATTTGCATTTTTTACTAATATACTAAATGTACTAATAGGTTTAATTCAACGACAAAAGAGTGATTATGTATTATTTCATATATTAAAAAAACATAATAGAGTGAGGTCACGGAATTCGAAGCACGCCTTGGCGAGGGATTAATGTAATCCCACCTTGGATCAGCATCCTCATAGTAACCCAGCTCCTTAAATCTGATTCATGCATTATTCACTGAAGATTTTGCTATTTTTCAGTTCACAAACTAGTTGAGACCGAGCACGCACTCACTGAAGGCAAAGCGTGTCATGCTTGGGCACATGTGGCACCTATACCTGGTCCCGGTCTTAAGCTTGGTACACTTCCTTGCATTATCACGCTTGGAAGAGGTGGGCCCGGGTCTGGCACCATTGCTCATGCATAAGCAGACGCACAATTGGATGTGTGGTACAATTAATGTGGTCACTCCCCCTGCCAGGTATAATGATAACCACCATCTTGCAATATAGAAATAAACACAGCTTGGACTAAAGTTATTGCCCAAGTACTCTCACTTATACACGAGCACATGCATGCGGCCACAACATAAATAAATACCATGAATGGTATTGTCTGTCCCAACAGTGGGTCACAGGGGAACCCCGGTACACTACAGTACATCTGGTCTGGTGTGAGTGTTCCCTAAATTCACAGTGTTTAAACGGGGGATATGCACATAATCTTGCCCACTACACAGTATTGGAAAACTGTCATGGAAATATATAAATAGTCCTGCATCTTACTGCATTGGAAAGCATAAGACAATCTTAAATTGATTGAAAAAAGCATAAAAACAAAGGCACGAGAAGGGGCTAATGAACATGGACATGTTTTGAAACTGTTTCTCTTCAGTCAAGTACCAGTACCTCCAAGAAGCTGCCAAAAATAACAGCTTAAAAAAACGACTGTCCACAAGAAAAAACAGTGTTCACAATTTTATAGCGAGATGTCATATTTCTTAAAGGTTACACACCACAAACCAGTGCATAGCACGATAACTTAATATAAGTTCCAAAAACCAAGTTGTTTCACGTTATTTCTGCATGCCAACATGTCTCATCCAATTCAGGGTGCACTTGAGCAGAGAAAGCGAGATGCACGCAACATATTCTTCCCATATCTCTTCACGTCTTTATCTTCCACAAGCGTCCCCATATGTGTCCCAGATGAATTACTGGATATAAAAGTCTTTTTTGGTGAGAGGGGGGTTGGTGTTGGAGGGGTTGGATGTAAAATGAACTAGGATTGAGTGGGAGGGTGCTGTGGTCTGGGGTCTTCGCTTTGTTGCCATTAAATATGGGCTGCAGAAAAGCCACACTGCCTTAGATCAGGCAGCGGCCTGTTGGCACCAAAATACATTAATGAGAAACACGCCGTCCACATGCACACATGAGCTCACCATCGTTTATTCGCTTGCTGTCACCCGTGCGGGACTCTTCTGCATCAGTGCAAGACTGGAAAAGATTGTTTAATAAAGTTAAACGCTGATTGAAATGCTGCTTTGCAGCCATATGTTTGATGTTTTCATGTGGTATTGTCAGATGCTTACATCAGAGCAGGCAGTTGTTCACTTTACAAGCCCCTAACTGGTTATAAACAAAAGATTTAATGGTTTTAGCTACTTTTATATGAAAAGCAAACATCCTGAAAATAGAATTGACAACAGGAATAGCCACTGATGTGTTTCTACACACTGTACCTCCACTGTTTTTCCAATGTCTTTTGTTCTGACCTCAGATCAAGCACAGAACTGGTATGAGTTTGACCCAGAAGGGGGGCAGGGAGTCGCATGGGGGTGTGGGGTTTACCGTCGACCAAGCGAGAGCCAATGAACACAGTGTTGCTGCAGATTGTTAGTAGCAGGGCGATTTGCAGGGGCAGCACAGTCGGTCTTATTGGTGTTGGTCCATGTATCGGTGCTTGCATGGTAAATCGGTGCCTATTATAGACAAATTAGGTGGTTCTGCCTTGAATTTTCACATGAAGCACAAGTCCTCGTGCAGCTAAAGATCAAAGCAGCACCAAACTCGTACTTTGGCGTGCCATCGAGCCGGCTTGGACGTGGAGAAAAGGAAGGCAACGTGATAAGGCCGTGGGTGGGGTGCAGAGAAAGCATTAAACGCTTGAGGTGAAGGAGTGATTAGAGGTTAATGCTGAACAAATACCCTTAAGTTCTTTATAAGAGCATAAGTATGGGCTTGTACGCCGGTTTTCTATTGATGTTGATCAGTGTGCAGTCTTTGAACTTGAAAGTGTGTGTGTGTATGTGTATGTGTTTTACCATCTTTTGCCCCAGTTGAGTCCATGAGATGAAGGTTAGGAATTGAAAATGAAAGGTTGTTGCGCATTGTGACTTCTATCAGGAGTCATTTGAGGATGCTTACAAATCTAAGTGATGCTTTATGATGTGAAAGTGGGCAACCTTGACTTTGGACTTTTTATTGTCCTATCCATGACACAGCCTATCACTCCAGATGAAACCCCAAAGCACCCACTACAGAGCTGGACAGAATTCTATGTTCAAGTTTCTTTTAGATGAATGTTCCAGGCTTGTGCTACTTTACATATAAGGACAGTGTAGCAGGGTAATGACATTAAAAACAGTTTCAGAGGCCTATCAATCATTGTGTCACGCATGTAAATCCACACGCAGGTGCATCCATGCCCACCACTTTGCTGTAAACATTCACTGTAAAGTAGGACGTAAGAAGCTGTGACATCACCAGAAGAATATTAGGATACCACAATAAATCATGTTTGTATGAGCTGATTTTTTTTTTTTTAAGTGTATATGCTGTATCAAATATTAAAACGTTGAGCACGCAAGGAAGTTTTAAATATGCCTTCTGGTCATCATAGCTGTGCCTAGTGTCGCAAGGTGTGGTTCGAAAGATGGGTTCTGCTCTAAGGCTGCCCGTAATGGGCTCATTTTTCAAACTCAGTATTGATTTTGACCTCAGATCTGGTCAAATCTGAGCACACGGGCGCCACCGACTATAACTAGAATCGGTAAAGACTACTTGTTGGCTATACCACACAATGCATGCTCATAGCCGTCTCCCCCCACATTGCCGTTTAAATTCTGCAGCTTCGCTCTATTGTGTTTTTTTAAGCAAATTAGTTGCCATGTTAATGGGATATATTTCAATAACAAAACACATGTAGACTGGTTGGGAGACTCCCATGCACCCTCAAGGACCCTGCCGAGAGTATAGAGTTGGTCCACAGTTCCACGACCAGGACGAAAACCACACTGCTCCTCCTGAATCCGAGATTCGACTATCCGGCGGATCCTCCTCTCCAGAACCCCTGAATAGACCTTACCGGGAAGGCTAAGGAGTGTGATCCCACGATAGTTAGAACACACCCTCCGGTCCCCCTTCTTGAAAAGCGGGACCACCACCCCGGTCTGCCAGTCCAGGGGCACCGACCCTGACGCCCACGCAATGCTGCAGAGTCGTGTCAACCAAGACACGCCCACAGCATCCAGGGCCCTAAGGAACTCCGGGCGGATCTCATCCACCGCCGGGGCCTTGCCACAAAGGAGCTTTTTGACCACCTCGTTGACCACAGCCCCAGAGATAGGCGAACCCACCTCAGAGTCCCCAGGCACTGCTTCCATGTTGGAAGGCGTGTCGGTGGGATTGAGGAGGTCTTCAAAGTATTCCCTCCACCGGTCCACAACATCTCGAGTCGAGTTCAGCAGCACACCGTCCCTACCATACACGGTGTTGACTGTGCACTGCTTCCCCCGCCGGAGAGGGCGGATGGTGGTCCAGAATCTCTTTGAAGCCATCCGGAAGTCGTTTTCCATTGCCTCTCCGAACTCCTCCCATGTCCGGGTTTTTGCCTCAGTGACCGCCAGAGCTGCAGACAGCTTGGCCTTCCGGTACCTGTCAGCTGCCTCCAGAGTCCCATGGGCCAAGACGGGCTGATATGACTCTTTCTTCAGCTTGACGGCCTCCCTCACCACTGGTGTCCACCAACGAGTTCTGGGATTACCGCCACGACAGGCACCGACCACCTTACGGCCACAGCTCCGATCGGCCGCATTGACAATAGAGGCACGAAACATCGCCCACTCGGATTCAATGTCCGCTGCCTCGGAACATGGTCAAAGCTCTCCCGCAGGTGGGAGTTGAAACTACTTCTGACAGGGGACTCTGCCAGGCGTTCCTAGCAGACCTTCACAATGCGTTTGGGTCTGCCAGGTCTGACCGGCATCCTCCCCCACCATCAGAACCAACTCATCACTAGGTGGTGATCAGTTGACAGCTCCGCCCCTCCCCTCACCCGAGTGTCCAAAACATGTGGTCGCAAGTCCGACGACATAACCACAAAGTCAATCATCGAACTGCGGCCCAGGGTGTCCTGGTGTCAAGTGCACATGTGGACACCCTTATGCTTGAACATGGCGTTTTTTATAGACAATCCGTGACGAGCACAGAAGTCCAATAACAAGACACTGCTTGGGTTAAGATCAGGGGGGCCGTTCCTCCCAATCACACCTCTTCAGCTCTCACTGTCACTGCCAACATGAGCGTTTAAGTCACCCAGCATAACAACGGAATCCCCCGACAGAGCACTCTCTAGTACTTCCTCTAAGGACTCCAAAAAGGGAAGGTATTCTGAACATCTGTTTGGCGCATAAGCGCAAACAACAGTCCGGACCCGTCCCCCCACCCAAAGGCTTAGGGAAACTACCCTCTCGTTTACTGGGTTAAACTCCAACATGCAGGCTTGGAGCTGGGGGGCAACAAGAATTGACACCCCTGCTCGTCGCCTCTCATTGCTGGCAACACCAGAGTGGAATGAAGTCCAGGCCCTCTCGAGAGGACTGGTTCCAGAGCCCTTGCCGTGCGTTGAGGTGAGTCCGACTATATTTAGCAGGAATTTCTCCACCTCACGCACCAGCTCAGCCTCCTTCCCCGCTAGAGAGGTGACATCGCACGTACCGACAGCTAGCTTTTGTAGCCAAGGATCGGACCGCCAAGGCCTCTGCCTCTGGCCGCCACCAAACTCTCTTTGCACCCGACCCCTTTGGCCCCTCCCACGAGTGGTGAGCTCATGGGAGGGGGGACCCACGTTACCTTTTCGGTCTGTGCCCGACCGGGATTAAGTTGTAGATACTTCAAAAATCTTGGATGGAAAAAAAATGCTACTGTGAAAATTAATTATTTTCAGCACAGTATGGTATGCTGAAACATTTTTTGGAAAGTTTCTTACCAAATTCACAAGAAGCAACATTCCAAAAGAAAGCTGAAATGGTGTGATTTATGTAAAAGAAGTGCACTGGATTTGTTTTATTGGCAAGCCTTTGACAACAACCTTGAATGGTGACCTTATTATCTCGTGTTAAATGAAGCATAGTTGCTATCCAGTTATGAGTGAGGCATATTGTGTGAAGGAGAAAAGGACAACTGGAAACAAAAACCACGTCTGTCCGGGGAATATTGACCCACATATATATAAATATATGTACTGTTTACAAAATATACAGTACTATGTACTTGAGCATCTCTCCTTTTCTGGTTGTGTCACGCTCTTCTTCCCCAAACGGGATTGGAAGGTGGAAATAGTCTGCAGCAACCTTGAAGCTTTGTCCTTCACAAAAAAAACTAATACCTGTAATCACATTTTTGCCCTAAGGTTGCTGGTAACAAACTTCACTTACAAACTCAAAGTGTTTGCACAAAAGTACAAAAGTAATGGGACACTTGGCAATTTCAACTACAGGAAGTATAATTTGCCATGTCTGTGGGATTTTCCCCCCCTCCATTTGTAAAGAAGAACATTTGTGAAGGTAAAAGGTCACTGACGTTGGACCTGCGAGAGGACTTGCTTGCTCACAATCTCTGTTGTAGATCACCCTGAAGGTGCTTGATAATGGTGTTAATTGGTTCCAGACCCGACAGCTCTAAGTGAATTTTTGCGAAGTAAGATTCAATATTAATAAACAGCATATTTTATATTAGAGCATGAAAAACGTGTTTATGTCTTTCTAAATATGAGTTTTAACATTATTAGAGCCCTGTAGACATGAAATAACGCCTATGGTCACCTTCACACTCCTATTTTTTTTTGTTTACACCTAATAGGGCAGGCTATGGAATCACTAACAGCGTAAGAAGTGAAAAATGTACCACTTCCACACAAAGTGAGAGAAAAAACATATTTTCACTGCGCCATGGCTGACTACATGCAACATGAAGGTAATCTAATCTAATGTCATGTCTCATGAGTGTGACATTTCTGACTAGTGACATACTGTATAACCTGTCTTTTAATATTTTTTGACCGATAATGGGCCATAGTCAACCACGAAACAGCAAATGTTTTAATTAATTATTTTTTGAGTGATGGAGTGGAGTATGAACCGTGATGTAGTTAGGGATTATTGTATTACAATTTGTATTCATACAGTGGATCCCTGGGTATATTTGCAATTCAACATGCATGACTTTGCAAGCATGGGTTTTTGGTCAAAAAATGTTTGGGATTTTGTTTGCGGTAATTGTACGATTCCCTCCTAAATAGTCAGTTTGTTCTGAGAAAAACACGTCTCATTCACCCTAAGTCGGTAATCATTTACGTATACTGTACGTGATAAAGCATAACATATACACTACACTATACAGTACAGCATACGTACGACATAGCGTGACATCCGTGCGAGATGGCGGCGCCCTGTGTGTGTGACTACAAAAACAGGCAAGCGGTGTGGATTATTTTGACACGCCTTGGAGAAAGGCGTCCGACAGCCATACTAGCGTTTATCTGCTAATTGCTGGTGATCCTTCTATGCTCCTTATCCTCACTAGGGTTGTGGGTAGGCTGCAGCCTATCCTGGGGGTGACGATGAAAAACAGACAGACAACTTTGTCTCTTGTTTGGTTTTTCAGTCTACCCTCCCTACCGAGACATTGCGACCCTATGTGTGCATGCACACGCGTGTGTGTGTGTCCAGGAGCATGTGTGGTCACGCGTGTACCTGCTGCATTTGGACGTTGTCCATCTCAGCTATCATGATGACGGTGAGGTGAAAGCAAAGTGTGATGATGCTGGTGGAAGTCCAGCTGGCTGTTGGCGTGTCTCGCTTGTTCATATGTCAACACATTTACACCCGAGGGAATGACTCAGACATCCCAGAGTACTTTTGTGCTGTATTCAACTTGTTTTTAAACATTTTTATGGGTCACTTAGTTGTTGGTGTCTGCTTTCTTGTCGTACGTCTGAGACCCACAAATTGGGACACCATTAAAAATGTATATTTTTGACACATGATCCCAGAATGATGATTATAGTAGAGGATTATAGATAATAGCGTGTGAACCAACCCTAAAGAAGCCCTAAAAATAAATACATTCCTTTAAAAAATGACTAAAAAACATGGGACATCTTATCTTTGGAGTCTGGAGAATTATACTTGCAAACCAAAAGGTGGCATCAAATGGCTTCTCCCCAAACCAGTCAAAGTTTTTCTTCCTGTCACTCACACACACACACACACATGCACACACGGTTCCCCAAAGAGCAGCAGATGCTACGCAGGTACCTGCTGGAAAAAAAAGTCTTATATCCAGGTCAATATAGTGTAATAAATAAAGCATCACAATGCATACATGGGTGGACTTCATAGGCTGATCATAATGCGATGACTATTTTGAATATATATATACATATATATATATATATTTTTTTTTTTTGTTTTCTTTTTTTTTTTTTTTTGGAGAACAGAAAAAAGTCAGTTGCCAAAATCGGGGAACATGGAGAGTGATCCACCAGTTCAAAGCCTCAATCGTGAACAAGAAAATGTTATATACTTGGTCACGGGAGATGCCTAAAGCATTGGATATCTGATTAACGGTTAAGCGTGCGTTTTCTCGGGGGGTGGTTATGGCAGCACTCTGAAGCCTGAGTCGTTTTTCAAAGCATGAAAAGTATGGAATTTTGAAATGCCATATTTACACCTCTTCAGTTCAACTGCCCACTTTTGCCCACTTGATAAAGCCGCGACATCATCCCGTAATGCAGCAACGGTGTGCCAGCCAGCCTGTGAACTTTTCCTCATATTATAGGGCTATGAATATTCTTCTTTTGACAGTCGCAGTCACTTTCTGTATACATTTCAGCTGTGTTACAAAATGTTAGTCATCTCACAGCAGGCTTTGCATGGTAAATTCTCTTCGACAGCTTTGACTTGTACACAGTCGAGCAATGCAATGCAGCACTCGACAGGAATCTCGCACGCAACAAACACCCAATACACAGTGCACGCTGTATCTGCGCTATATGTCTGCTTGCATACACCACTGAAAGGATTAGTGTGTGTCGGAGAGAGCCTTCCGGATAAGACATCTGTCAAAATGACACTTAAAAGCCATGTAGACTGAGTTGCTTGGCCAAAGTGGAGGAGAAGTCCTTCAGCTTACGCCCGCTACTACGACTTGCACATCTATTTTAATCTTACCTCTCACTGTCAGTCTTGCCGGACCGGCACGTGATCAATAAGAGCATGTAATTGTGATAGATTGGATTTCTCTGAGCATGAAACTGGGGACACTGGGCTGGGAGACTGTGACACATTTAGTGAGACGTTAAGACCTCACTCATTTCGGCTCAGTGTCTCAGTGCGATCTTGCTTCCGGATGGGAAGTCCGGCTCGAGCATGCGGAACAGTCTAGGCAGTCTGCTGTCCATCCTGGAACTACAAAGAGAAATGTTCCTTTATCAATTCCAAAGCTAAATGTTGTGTTATTCAATCAAAGGATGTGTGTTTAGTTTATGTCACTCTTTGTCAGTGCACATACACCACGAATTAATAACACTGCAGAAGTCCAGCATTACCATACACATCATCAGATGTTCTAAAAGTTCATGTTCGCTTCTTTTTACACTTTTGTGACAGGTAATATTGATAAAGAAATGAGACGGCCAGGGCATATCTGTGCCGCAACTCACCTGACATTGAAGTTAAATACTCTTTCATTGTCTCTATGCTGTAGTTAACTTATTTTTACACTTGCTTGACCATGGAAAATGTTCAAATGTTTCATTACATGTTACAGATTGGACAAAAACGTACTTTTTTTTACTGTTTTAGTAGGATTCGGATTTTGAGGGAAAAAGAGGAGAGTTTTTCAGTCATCCAAAATGTGTGTTGTACTGCAACATACAAAGTAATCTCATTTTTTTCAAATTATAGCCAACTCCCTTTGGTAGAAAACCCTACCACATTTTAATTACAGTAGTTTCTGCCAAGCCAGAGAGCCTAGAAGTAGGAGAGGCACCTAAGCCTTGTTGAATTACATTTTTTTCAGCGGGAGTGCGCTGCCACAAAGCCTGACTGTTTTTGTTTTGTGCAAGTTTTCATAATAATGAAACATTTTGTGTGCTGAGAAGCAAACATCACTGAATAAGTCAAGCAAAGCATTTGCCAATCAACACACAGTAGCGCTAGTGAAAACATGCAGATTATTTCATCTGTTTGAGTGGACTCCAGCAGGCACATTTGATGCTGCGTTGGCACCATGCACATCTACCCCGCCAATAACAAGCGACTCACTGGTGTATAAGAATTGCAAATCAAATTTTAGATGTCACTCACAAGCTCCCGAAGCAAAAAAGGCACGGTGCAGGACTCAAAATCTATTTTCCAGACTCGCTTGATTTCATTGTTGTCGTTAGGCCTCAGTCTCCTAAGGCGCTCTGACCATCAGGTGCCCGGATCTTTTAGATCTACATCAAAACAATATACAGAGAAACACAATCCGTTCAGGGAAGCTCCGCAACCTGTGTTGGTTTCTTTGTATTTGCCCCAAAAATGTCCCATTGAAAACAATGCAATGTTTTCTATTATTAATCAGTTCCAAAGGGTGGAACAAAGAACAAAGCAATTTTTCTCATAGGACATAAAAACATTTCCAGACTTAAGCATGATAAGACAGAATCACCAATGTGCTGGATTTTTTTGTTTGGGCACTCAAGTCGGCGGAATGGTACGCAGGCCAACAGACTACCTTGTGTACCATTATCATTGAAGTTTACCAAACGAATGAGCCTTACAAGATTCCATAGTAATGTCAACTAAGTATTCCAAGATGGCTGGCAAAGCGAACAATGGTAGGAGTAGTCCGTACACAATACTGCAAAATTCAACTATGCCAAACAATTTGTGGCATCAGTATTGTATAATAATCATGCACGAGGACCGAGGCAACATTTTGGTCAAATATTTTGCCAAAAAAACTAATAACACGAAAACAGGGGTATTTGCAAAGGTTCTACTGGATACTGGATCAATTTATTCTGGAGTCAAAGTGTTCCATAACAAACAGCTTTTAAGTTTTAAGTAACATTTTAACATACTTATTCTTAGCTTACCAGCCTGGACAAAGCGTATACCACGCATATCACTGCCAAATTGGCAAATTCAAAGACGGGTATTGATCGGTGTGGACAGTGACACATGTACCAACTCCACGTTGTGCTATGGTCATCATCACATTTCTCCTTTTTGCAAGCATTATCACTTTTTGCAAAAAATCAAATACTTTTTTTTATGTGGTTGCTTTACGCCACACCAACAACTAAGGGCATGTCATGGCGAGAGTGTTATCGTAGCATGTGAGCAAGGGGGGGTTCGGTATCGATGTTTGGTATCGAGTGTCGAAGCCACAAGAGCCATGCCACCCCAATGAAAAAACAGAACACACTTATTCATCACTTCTCGGTAGAAGAAGTCACACAGGAACATTTTGGCTTTTGGGGCATGACTGGGGCCTGTTTGTCATCCATGTTTGTCTTAAAACTTCTTCTTTTGAAAAAGAAAACAAGCTTACAGTATCACTCGGATGCTGCAAACATCCAGCAGCAATAAAAGGTTTTGGCATGCCTGCTATTTTGATTTTGAACGAAATTGATGAGCTACCTCGAGAAGTGTTGGTTTACTCAGATTTAGCTGGGAGGTGCTCCTCCGCTGATGTCATTCCCGGAAATGACGCTTTGCTGCAGCAAGTTTTTCATGGCTGCTGCCGTGAACTATAAATAAAGAATGTCGAACGTAATTACAAACATTGTATGACCTATCGAATCAGGTCAGTGACCCTTTAAAATGAAGAGGTACCACGCATGTTCTGGTACGGGCTGTGTTCCCTTTTTCTATTCAAAACATGGCACTAAAAAACAAGCTCTTAGCCGCAATTTGCTCACAGGACGCACTTTGGATGCCCGTGTTACTATTTTTAACAAGCAATCAACAGGATTGGAGCAATGCATATAGTCATTATAAGGACTGGAAAGAGAGGTGAGGAGATACATGAGCCTGCTGGCAGACAGTCAAGGTTGACCTTGGATCCCTGCTGAGAGGGTGGAGGGCGCGGCCTGCTGTTTTCCTGTCTGACTCCCTGCAGGAATGTGCCACGAGCCTAATTACGATGGCCTCATCTTCTCCGAGATAACGTCCGTCCGGCGCTCTTTCAGCGTTTATCATCTCATCTCGTCGTTTACGTCTTGCGTATACAGCGCAAGAGATGTTTTAATCAGAGCAACCTACTTGTGATTCCCGCTTTGTTTTTCTGCTTTAACACAGTCTCAAATTTTTGAAAATGCAGTTGGAAAAAGGGAGCCCGCTGTTCGACTCATTTGTTTTCTTAATTACCTGCTGTGTGAAAAAAGCTCGTGTTTGCGTCGCTGTTGAGAGCCTGGCTGCTGGGCCTTTGTTGTTAGGCTTCATGATTCTTTTTTTTTGGTAAGTTCTGTGCTGTGAGAGTGCGTGCACCTTGTGAGGATCAATGACAGGTACTAAATCGTGACTGCAAATGAGATATTCAATGGGTCAAATCAGTCAGATGCTCAGTCAGGCGCCATTAAAACAAACACAAGAGTTCATTTATAAGATGAGAGGGCTCTCTCTTTCATCCCCTGCTCACTTCATATCATACCAATGTTCCTCATTTCCTGCCTCCCATCCCTCCCTGTGATCCATGCACTGATGGCCAAATGGCAGGAAGCAGCACCCAAGTAGAAGACTGTTGTCCTTCGCCACTTCAGGGTTCGAATTTTGCAGCTTCACTGTCTTGTGGTTTTTCAAAACTATACCAATGAATAAATGATGATGTTTTGTAGCTGTATGCGTATTTTATTCAGTATTTCCAAGCATAAAATTGGCAAACTAAACTAAAATACAAATATAAGGCATTCAGAAGGCAAATTCGTAGACATATTATTCTGCACTGGTCACTAGGTGTCAGGAAGGTTACTATAATGTTTGATGAGATACACAAGCACCAACCTTGATCGCCAGAAGAACATGCTTTTATTGCAGGTTTTAAATATCTCACAATAATCCCTAATAAAAATATTTAACAAAAACACTGACTACTGCGGCTGTAATTTATACCAAGGTAAAACTCAACGCTGAACCCCTGACGTCACGTCCTGTCCGCCCGTCACTCAGGGCCACTAGGGAACACATTTAAAGCAACACACACGGGCACAAGTCTTATTTATGTTTTAAATGTGTTATTTAGGCATATTATTTATACTATATCGGGTGATATGAGTGTAAAGGTGACTATAGTGGTGTTATTTCGTGTCTGGAATGTTTTAAAAATCCCCCCAAAAAACATATTTAGAAGGTCTTAAACAGGTTTTCTATGCTCTAACTAGGAAAATATGCCATTTATAAGTTGGAATTCGTGCTTCACGGAAGTTCACTTGTCACGGTCCAGTCTGGAGCCAGTGAACCACGATAAACAAGGGGTTACTGGAATTGCACATTTTAATAGGGATAAAAAGTCAAAAAGTCTTTCAATGCCTTTTTTTGGCATGCCAGTCAATCCATTCTTAGTTAAACAAAAAGGGAGTAGGAAAAAGCAGATCCTATTGAACAGACCCGCTATGGTGTCATTCAAATTCAGTTTTACTCCCATAAATATGAATTACACTGAATATGAGCACTCATTACTTCGAAAGAAGCTGATTGATTGAACTATAAAACTGCTAAGTTAGTTCAAAAATAACAGATGCTTCCAGCCAAATTAGTTATTAGTATCAATTCATTCCTAACCTCCTGTCATTCTTCCATTTTCTGCACAAACAAGCTGTCAACAGGAAAGAGTGTGTGATGGGTAAAGGGTTAGAAATGCAAATAGCATTTACACCTCATTATGGGTGAATTGTTCTATAAATGCTAATAATAATAATAATAATAATAAATATATATACAGTATATATATTAACAGCACGGGAGACTCCCGCTCAAAGTGTCTCCACCGTCAAAGCACTTTTTAATAATAATTTGTATTATCGCAGATTGTGTAACATGTGAAACGAGAAGGATGAGTGTGTTAATTGATTGAGGAGTCGTTCATTTACATGATAATGTGCTGGAGAAAAATCCAAGCCCGTGTGACAGATGACGGATGGTGATAAGCAAGTCAATTGGCGGGTAATTGCTGGTGAAGGCTTCACAGTCTGTAAGAGATTTGCAAGATTTACAACACATGGATGCTTTGTCAGTCCAAGTCAGGTGGTGTGAAAGGAAATACCAGCTTTAAATAGAAGTATTGTTCATTTAGTTTACCATAAAAGTCTTGGTGGAACTAACTTGGAAAAGTAGATGCTATATTATCAATGTTGGGTTTTGTGTAGATAATACTGTATTTTGCAAGTGCTATTTTGCATCCGAGCAAACAAGACACAGCTTCTCTTCTTGGCACTTTTTTGCACAAACGGGCTTTGACAAAGCGTGGTCTCATAATCAAGGTCAACACAGTGTGTCCTACAGGTCAGCTGTTTAACGACGGTGGTGGGTTCCATTGTCAAGTTTGTTCTTTTTATCTTGTTTAACAACAGAACGTTAAATTATTGACTTACAGTGTTGATTTTGTGGTGTAAACGTGTAAACTTTTACTTGAAGGTGTGACTTTATCGACTTTACCGGCAGGTTGCCCCAATGTTGCAGAGCAGACCCGAAGGTCGCAGTTGCTTGAGGTTGTGTTCAGAAGACTGCAGTCTAGAATACGCATAGAAAATCCTGCATCTTATATTTGGATCAATGCATTAGTCATACTCAAAAGTACACATTTTTATGATAATTTGTATATGTTTTGCAAAATGTAAAATGTTAACTTTTTATCTTTTTGACACACAACAATGGCAAAAGATTAAGAAATTTTATTACAAGACAATAATTACCAAAACATTGATTTTTTTTACCAAAATAGTCGTCTGTCACCGCTTTGCGGATTGAATTTTGCAACTTCACTCTATCGAAAATATATAAATAAATATATTTCATGATTGCATATGGCCTATTATTATTTGAAAAATATGTAAATGGAGGCTTCTTTGCGTAACTTTAGCATTTTTAGCATATGAATGACTAAATGAATTACAGTACATACTGTATACGGGGCTTCTAAAAGACACACTCAAAGATGCAGAAACGCCAGATTGATTGCTGGAACAACAGGCTTTTATTGCAGATTTGAATGATCTCATCGCAGGCACAATATTTCCTAATACAAATCAGCACAATATCCCCTAATACTAATCAGCTGCAATCTACGCCAAGCTAAAACTCATCTGTCCACCCGCAACTCAGCTCCCAAGGGGTACACATTTATAGCAACACATGATCAAATCTTATTTATGTTTATTGTATTCATTAATGTATTATTTTGCATTTGTATGACTATTATTTTGAGTAATACAAGTGTAATGGTGGCTATAGAGGTGTTAGTTCAGGTCTAGAGGGTGCTAATAATATAAAAAACTGCATTTAGAAGGTCGGGAATTGAGAAAATATTAATAAAATATAAAATAAATATTTATCTCTAAATTAAGCATTTTAAGGAGAAATGTGGCAAAAATTAACAAATAAGGCATTCAGATGACACATAATTAATTGCAATAAGCTGTTTTCTGCAGTAGGTGTCCTTTAATGAAGAAGCACGATACTAATAACATCCATCCATCCATCCATTTTGTATCCCGCTTATCCTCATTAGGGTCGCGGGTATGCTGGAGCCTATCCCAGCTGACTTTGGACGGGAGGCGGGGTACACCCTGGACTGGTCGCCTGTTAATCGCAGGTCACACTAATAACATAAAAATCATAATCATAATACTAACAGTGGAGACTGTTGCGGCTACAACCCATACTAAGCTAAAACTCAACTTTGTGACTCCAGTCCTCCACACATCCGGAACACATTTATTGCAACACACACGAGCACGAGAGTTATTTGTGTTATAAATGGCTTATTTTTTAAATTTACTTTATTGGTTAATATGAGTGTAAAAGTGACAATGAGTGTTGTTTCATGTCTGGACGGCTCTAATAATGTTAAAAACCCATATTTAGAAGGTCGTAAACAGGTTGCTTGAACTACAATAATATTGTACCTATAAAGAAGAAATCTTACTTTGTGGAAATTCACATATCATGAGAACTAATTATAATTAGGTAGTTAGTTAATTAATTGGGATATACATTGTTATTGCAAGAGACTGCAAAATATTTTGCGGTATACATGGGCGCAGACCTTCACAAAGGCCCAAAAAATTGAAATTATTTTCAGTCCAACATTGTACACTTTCATGGCTTGACATTTACATGCCTATTGAGAGTTACTATAGTCTTTTTAGTCTTGAGTTGTATATACATACGGTACATTAGCATTGCAAACTTATCTTGTATGATAACCTACTGATTATTATGAGAACAAGATGGATGGTGCATACATGACGGTTTCCTTTTTCAATTCATGCCAACACTTAACCTGAAAAAACAAACGAACAAAAAAAAAACCACTTGAGAATGCGTTAAGCTTGTAGATTTCTCCACATTTTGTCACGTTGTATAAAGCATCCATCATGTTTGTTTGGGAACACACAAGTAGGTATTTCCAACTAACCTTGGGTCGTGTGAAAGTGTTAAGGAGAAGGAATAGGAACATTAATCACTCGTCACCAACACCCCCCTATCACATCTTCTTCTTCGCACAAACTATCTAGCATGATGCTTGCGGGCCACATGCACACGACTCCCCGCCAGACAGAAGCAATCAACCCAGCCGAGGCAATGAGATCCCTGATGAGCAGCATCAATAGTAATCATAAAATTTGCCATGACGGTGATGGATTTTTATGCCATTTTGCCCTCATTACACCTCAGTCTGATGGCTTGGCTATTATACTTAGCCAAACTGATAAAAAGTAATATGTATTGCGATTACTGGTAAACCGTGTATTCCTAAAATATGTTTATGGAATGATCAGTTTTACTGATGCTCATCAAATGTCGTATTAAGACAGTTGACTGTGGCATGTAAACAGTTTGGTCCAGGGTTGCTCATCACCTCAATTGCGAGCTACCGGTAGGTTGCAACGGTAGTGTGGGTCGATCGCATGAACGTCATTTTGTAGATGTCACATGACAGTCAGCTGACATTAAACTCCCACTCCTGATTCGCCGTCACTCCCCTGGGGGAAATACGAAGTGGTGAACAGACGTCTCAAGCTACGTGGAGATGCAACTTCCATCTTTATTACCCTGATTACGAATAAACTAACTCAGCTGTAAGATGCCTACATGTATAGGTAAAAGCTTTGAAACTGTGAATGTTAAATTAGTAAAGTAGTTTCAAAGTTCGACCAGTCCAGGGTGCACATCGCTTCTCGCCCAAAGTCAGCTGGGATAGGCTCCAGCATACCCGCAACCATAAAGGATTTGTTTGTCATGGGTGACCCTACCATGGGCATGAAAGCCCCCGACAATTTAGCTCCTAGGATCATTGGGACACGCAAACTCCTCCACCACAATAAGGTGGTGGCTCAGGGAGGAGCATTTGGGTGAGAAACACTGTCATCTGGGAGAGACTCGGAGTAGAACCGTTGCTCCTCCACACTGAGAGGACGAGGCGGCTCGGGCATCTGGTTAGGATGCCCCCATGACGCCTCCCTGGGGAGGTGTTCAAGGCACGTCCGACCGGTGGGAGACCTTGGTGAAGACCCAGGACATGTTGGAGAGACCATGTGAAGGTGGCCATCTGCATCAAGGTTGAAAAAAGGTCTCCGAACAGAGGGGTAGGTCTGTGACACTACCTCTCCCCCCCGCATACAAAGGCGCCTTTCATCCCTTCCTAAGAGATCCAATAATTTAGCCTTTAAAAAATCGACACAGCCACACAGCTACGCCCGACATCATTGTAACAACGGAATGGAGTACCAGCAGGGGTGATTCCACCCAAGCGACTGTCGTTTGGCTGACAGAGGCGTCAAAACACTGCATTTAACGACTGTCGTTTTGCAGCACTTTTTGGGGATGTGCCTCTACCTTAGAGGATGGATACTTTGGGTGCTACACCATTCCCTAAGTCTAGAGCTGCCCTACCTAGTCCTTGAGTATGAACAGATGAATGAGTTATTATTGTACGTCTTATATTCGATCGTTATCAAGGATCGTGGAAAATTCACTGGTCTTGATATCAGCAAGTGAAATTCTGGTATCGTGACAACCCTAGTTAGCAGGAAAAACTGCATAATCCATTTTTTATTGCACTTGTCCTCAATAGGGTCGCAGGGGTATGCCGGAGCCTATCCCAGCTGACTTTGGGCGAGAGGCAGGGTAGAACCAGTTGCCAACCAATTGCATGCAATAGACAAACAAGCATTTACTCCCACATTTCTGTCTTTTTAGAGTCTCAAAATAGGTTTCCCTCAAACAAAATGTCCATTTCATCGATTTTCCATTTGATTTACTACAAATCCCTGAATTGTTCTCTCTGCACTGTTTTTGTTCACCCTTCTGACGGTCTACATTTTACATTATGTTCTGTACAATACTCATTTTCCCTGCTATCACTTGACAGGATATAAAATATAAATGCAGGTTTTGTTTCTGTATTAGTCACAATGGAATCCCTCCCTCTGCTCATGTCATCACCCTCCATGAACCAGTAGGTGTTCTGCTAACATACGGGTGAACAAACAATTCAAAATACTAGCAGAGCTCCATAGACTGTAATTTGATGCAAGGAGCGCCCAGCAACCCAAAAACCATAAAATATTCATGTTTTATCCGCTTCTCTTCAAAGTATACAACATATACAGTATGTGAAGTGCTATACCGTGCAGCACATCTTTTCAGAACTCATTACTGAATTGCATGAGAGATCCTCCTTTGAACATTAGAGGTTAGCTGCAACATCACAAGACAATACATTTTAGTCCAAAGGTGCTGACAGGAAAGAGGGAGAAGGGAGTGTTTAGGTAGTTGCTCGCCTCAGACCGTCTTCGTGTTGTTTCCAAGGGAACTGCGTTGTTTTTGCTGCAGCTGCTGAATTCAGGGGCATTACTCACTGTTATGGGGTGAAATTGGCTGGGATATAACAGGATAACATCTAATCTCTTCAATTAAAACCACCAGGGGGCTTCCCACTGTCTCGCTTCCATCATATGCGTGTGGATATAGGGTACTTCTTTTATTTTATTTATTTTTATTAACCTTCCGTTCTTTTTTTTTCTTTCCTTTCCTGCTCAATTAAGTTCCACCAATTGTGTTTTTCTGTACAAATATTTACTTCATTATACTCCACTGGTCAAAAGTTTTAGAACATTCCAATTTCTCTGGAGGAAAAACCCACATTATTAAGCATTAGGATGGTATGTCTCTCTTCCATTGTTAATTGCCTTTTCCCTTGCCATTTTTGTAGCAGCAGATTACCTTCTCCTCTCCAGTTAAACACTAATTATCACAAAGGTATAGTAGCCCAGTGTGTTCCAAACACTGCTTTTGTGCAGACAGAGGAGGTAGTAAGTACTTCAGAACTTAGTAGCACCAACTGCCAAGGCTTGATCAACCTCTATTTCAGCAGAACAGCCTTACATTGTTACGCCAATTAGTGGTCCCTGAAACAGGCATTTTTGGAAAATTGTGAAATTCACATTATTTTTCAGTTTGGGGTAACCTTACTTTTTTTTTTTTAACTCCTGGCACTTTCCCACTTACCTTTGTACCATTTAAAGCTATTCATTGGACTTGAAATGACTTGAATTTCAATAAATGACAGCAACAATTTGAGTGTTGCGCAAGGTTTGACTGGTAATGTGTATTGACCTACAATTATCCTCAACATCTTGACTTAGCGTAACTTATTTTATTTCATTTTTTAATTGCATTTATGATTATTGCTATTATAAATTTTTCAAATTTTATTCAGTGGATTTAGCATTCACAGCCCAGCAAATAATTTTTTGATTGTTTGTTTTTTCCCTTCCAAAGATAGCCCATTTTTTTACTTGGAAAACACTGTCGGTAATTTACAAAACAGGTGAAAATACAAGTAAAATGTACAGCATACATGTATCACTGTTTTAGAAAAAGCTCACAATTGTGTATGCTCATGTTTTTATGCTGCACTGATCAAGCATTGCGATTTCACATGTTGCTCAATGGTCCTGGAACCATAGATGCTGTCAGATGCAAAAGTGAAACACATGACTGTCGAGTTTGCTTGCCAGCCAGCTGAGAAGATCTTAGAGGACAGTTTATCCACTCAACTCCAGTAGATTTTCTGGAGTTTATCTCACACTTCACCTCTTTACAGGAGCTCAGGTTAGGTTGATAACCTTTGAACTGTCTTGTACTCAAGACTAGACACAGTTGTAACTTATGTTGTAAGGGTGATAGTTAATGATATTATATATATTATAGTTTATTAGTATGTTTTTTATATACTTTCCATGTTTTCTGTTTTCCAACACTGCATAAACCATCTATTCATTTCTACTGTGTCAATTCTCTATTCTTTTCTCCAGAAAAAAGGGAGTGAATCAAATGTTAAATGTAAGAAAATGACATATTGTAAGTGTGAACATATGCAAGTTAGGGTTTGACTAGGTTATTATTTATAAATATGGAGAAGCGGGTGTAAATATTATATGTCATATGTAAATATAAATAATATTTGCTTCTTTTCGGACAAGTTGAATTGTGCAATTGTAACCCCGTGATGTTCTATAATGTAACTTGTCTGAAAGAAATAAACCATACCATACCACAGAGTGCCTTATAAGCTTAAGAATATTTAGTTGTATCCCATTCACTAATTGCAATGGATAAAATGCTGCTAAGGGCTTCCATTACAGCTTTGATGATGGAAAATGTTTTCTTCTTCCATCCTGCATTCATTTAATGTACTTTTTTCCACACTCTATAATAATGGCCATGCAAGGTACATACTCAGTAGTCTTTATGTTGGCATGCATAATGCATAACTATCTATGCTCAGCACTCCCTCCAAGTGCTGCACTTCAACCGATTTTCAGTCTCATTCTTCTTCTTTTTTCTGCTTATTCCATCTGTCCTTGGGGCAGCAAAATCATCTCTCTTGAGGCCTCATTCTCCCTTTGTCACTCGGATGCTCTGGTGCCTTTACTATGAGTAAAAACGGTACGCTAACCCAGCAATTGAGAAGGCGGTATATCAACCAAAGACCTGCAGCCTCAGAGTAGTCGCTCTCTTGCACTGATTCTTATTGTGTTTATTTGGCCTGGGGATTGTGCAATGATCTGTTTAATGCTCTAAAACTGTACCCAGGCAATGTACTGCTCATTTTGTCTCCAAATGGCTCACCAGTGAGGTTATATGCTGCCAGAATGCCAAGCAGGCTTTTTGTCAAGTTTGAATGACGACAGCTCCTTATACAACCACTGAGGGTAGACCTTGACTCAAGCGTGCTGCTTTACACCATCAACACATTAGGGATGCAAATATTTACTAAGTTGTTTTAAATTTCATTTGCTTATTATTATTGTTATTATTTTTTCATTTTACTATTAACAGTGGTTCTTCTTCTTTTAACACATGCCTGTCAAGGAAGTATGAAAAAAAATGAAATCCATGAGGCAACATAAATTTGTTTTTTTTTTTTTTTTGGTTTTCTTATTTTAAAGTGCATAACCTATTGTTTTATTAAGTTAACTGAACTGAATACAAGTGTTCCTTGACGCTTAGCAATTTGAATTTTGTGACTTCACTCTATCACTATATCATGCTGTTTTGTGGTTGAATCGGCCTATTATTATTCAAAACATATTTAAGCAAATGTTACGTCTTATTTGCTTAAATGAAGCATTTCCAAACATAAAAATGGCCAAAAAAAACTGAAATACAAATTTAAGGCATTCGAAAGACATTCAAATACACTGATGTAGTCATGTACACAAGTCACTAGGTGTCAGTAATATTATTGTATTGTTAAGACACACAATCACCAGAATAGAATTTTGTTACATTAGGCACAATAATCCCTAATAAAAATCTCATATAAACGTCATATGCTATGACCTGAATCTCAACTCTGAACCCCCGACATCACTTCCTTCTCCCCTCGGCAACACATTTATAGCAACACACACAAGTCTTACTTATGACTTAAACGGCTTATTTACTCTTATTATGTCTACTATATTAGGTAATATGGGTGTAAATGTGACTATGGGGGTGTTATTTTATGTATATGGGCTCTAATAGTGTAAACAGTATTTACCAGGTCGTAATCAGGGTTTCAATGCTCTTAACTACAAAAAGATTCCATTTATAAATAAGGAATCTTTGTTTGACAAATTCACAAATTCACTTGTTGTTTGTGGAATCAATTAATTGCTATTAATGAGGGATTATTGTATTCCTGTTTCCACTATTGTCGCTTGTTCAAATTGCTTTGAAAAAACAAACAGGCGATATTGTGAAATTGCTGTATTGACCCGAATATTGGTGGTATTTTCCCCTCAAAAATCTGCCAAAAAGAACAGCCTTCATGCATTTGGGTCTTGAGATTTATACCTGCAAACCAAAAGCTCCAAACAACTTCTCCCAAGCAAGTCAAGGCTTTTCTTCCTGTCACTCAGACACACCAGTGACCTGGAAAGATGCATCGGCGACACATTGACCTGCTGGAAAAAAGTGTCTGAAAGTTGTCATTAGCAAGTTAGTAAACAAAACAGGAGTCATTTTAGGATAAACATGTCCACAAAAACAACTGAGAATCTAAGCAGACAAACATTAGAGAAAAGGAGGTACAATTTACAAACATCTGCCAAGGATTGTAAAAAATGCACTTATTAAAAAAAGCACATTGGGATAATTGGGGATAATTAACGCACTGAAATCCCTTTCCCAAAGAGAGAAAAAGATGATCGGCGATCCAAAATGACAAAGCTGTCGGCATTACCCTGCTCGAGCCGACTCTCTAGTGGGACAGTTGATTATTAATTAATTGAGCAAGTGTGCTCTCTGTTGTGTGAGAAAGAAAATAATGGCATTATTTTATATTCTACAGACGTCGAAAGCAGAAAAACATGACTGCAGCCATGGAGATTGGGCTACATCCACACAGGCCCAATACAACACTGCCTTAGAAACAGGAGTTCAAAACAATCAGAGATCCTGTCCCATCGTATTAGAAGTCTTTCTAAAATGGCAGTTGACTATCACACTAGTACAAATACTGTATATTTTGCTTATAGTAGGAAGTTCTCTTGCTGTTGCCCTTAACGCATTTCACGCTTTCGCGCTCGTCCATGCCATGTTTTCCACGCAGTCTAGCTGTGGGAACGAGACGTGACTTTACCGCCGCCCTCCTGGTTCCATCGAAATATGATATTGGTTACAAATTGTTCTTCCCGCCAAGGAAATGTCCCCCGTTTCCTGTAAAGCTCTGCGACCTTTAAGTGTCGGCTAATCTTGGTCCGCCTGTTTGGCGGCTGGGCCTTAATCCACTGATTCGCTTTATTCTTCATTCAGTCACTTCAGTCAACAGTGAGAGACCCGTGCTAATCTTTTTTCCCAGCAATGTTACATTCTGTGCCCACTTGTAGAGCCATGCAAACATTTGCTTCATTTTGCTCTCTGCAGTGACTTTTATCCCACTCTCATTTCATGGCCTAACACTCCTCTCCTCTATGCCATTAGCAGCTTGTATTAGCAGAACTAGTTCATCAAGCAAAAGGGACGAATCAAAAAGCCTCAAGTATAAAAGAGTGATTGTTGTGGAAGAACATATGGAAAGTCGCCAAGGGCATGCACGCAGTACAACACATTATAAAAGAATATTAGATTTCTCAAGAACTAGTAATAATGTTTAAGTTAAAACTGCAGGGTAGGATTCCCGGTTTAGGATTTCCCGATTTTTTCATGTGGTGGTTTGCATCACCAAACAAATGAGACTGGTTATGTGAACACAAAGCATCTGGGAAGTGGCGTGCATCCGCAGAAGCACGACATCACTCGCGTTTCCGTGTAATTACGGAAACAAAGACTGCTGCAGCGTGTGCTTTAGTGATGTGCCATAACATTGATTTCATTTTAGATTCGATACGGCGTAAAATTCTGGCTGGTATCGGCCATACCAGTTCAATACTGATGTGCAAATTATTTTTAACAATAATTTTAGCCAAGATATTATACAACATCAGAAAAAAAAAGTACAACATCATATACCAGAAGGCATCAAACATATCACTACGTTGATTTCAGAATCCACTGGTATCGGCGACTTCAGCATTTCAGTGTCAATCCGCACATTGCTAGAATGCTCACTTTAACATATTTTTGTGCAACAGGATTCTCTGTAGAAGATGAAAAAGAAATATGACAATAATTTTTGTATGGAAGCCGCACGGTGGTTGAGTGGGTTAGCATGTTGGCCTCACAGTCAGGACATCAGGGTTCAAATCTCCGTTGGGCATCTCTGCGTGGCGTTTGCATGTTCTTCCCGTGCATGCGTGGGTTTTCTCCGGGTACTCTGGTTTCCTCCCATATTCCAAAAACATGCATGTTAGGTTAATTGGCGACTCTAAATTGTCCATTAGAGTGTGAATGTGAGTGTGAATGGCGACCAGTCCCGGGTGTACTCCCCCTCTCGCCCAATGTCAGCTGGGATAGGCTCCAGCATACCCGAGCAACCCTAATAAAGATAAGCGGTATAGAAAATGGATGGATTGATTTTTGTATGGAAGTTTGTAGACAACTTGCTGCCAAGTTTGTTCCAAGGAGTGTGTGGGTGGAGCGGTGAGACAATCCCGAGAGCTGCTTCACTACTATCATCTTTTAAAAATCATTTTCGGATGAGAAGAACTTTTGCTTACATCGGTGAGTACCATGAAAGACTAAGCATGGCGACACACGCCTTTGATGAAGCCTGCACTCGCATCGCGTACATATCAGGTTTATATCCAAATACAAATGAGTTCTGGGTCACATTTGAAAAAAATCAGAATTGTGCTGTTCACACTAACATGAAACAAGAAATTGGAATTCAACTGCAGTGTGAGCAGCCCTAGATAACAGTGGTAGCGTCTCATTTCAAGTACAAGGTCCTACAAAATGTTAGAGAACAGTCAGGCTTTGCTACAACGTCTCAGAGAAGAGTCATAGGATTTTTCACAAAATCTTTGAGGTGATTGAGTAAAAAGATTTTGTATCAAATCTTTGTGGAAAGTGGAAAACGTTCATAATTTTTGTAGCATACTGCTGGATTCTCAAACGAAACGTCATAGTGGTTCTCAAACCAGCAGCGGCACAGTGGTGTCAGCTTACTAGGGCATGGTCTGTTATCATACAGGCTCTGTTGCATTGGTAATGTAAATGTTTGAGTCTCACATTATGACTCAGATAACAATGGATGAAGCTACTCAGACTGCCCGGAAGCAAGAAAATACCCAAATATATCTTTCTATTTCTTAAACATAGCACAACATTCTATTATACACTCAATAAAAACACACAACTGGAGAATACGGTCGTTCTGCAACTCCTTGCGGGGTCTGCACTGGCAAAGAGACGGAATATCTACCCAAGGGTAAGCTAAATCCTCAAAAACCTAAAGCCGTGCTTGTCTTAACCAGCTGACACAGAGATATATATACATTACACATTTGTCGGAGTAGATAAGACACTCATTTCTATATCCTGCTGTTTAAATGCCATATATTTGCATCATTTCAAAGCATGCAAAGAAAACAGATGCTGGGGTTCGCTATTTTCAAAGTGCCAAAAAAAACGGGGTGAAGAAAAATCCAAAAATTAAGTTATTTACAATCCCAAAAAGATATTAAACATATTTCAACACGGGGCCACACGGTGGATGAGTGGGTAGCACATTGGCCTCACAGTCAGGAGGTTCAGGGTTTGAATCTCCATTGGGCATCTCTGTGTGGAGTTTGCATGTTCTCCCCGTGCGTGTGTGGGTTTTCTCCGGGTACTCCGGTTTCCTCCCACATTCCAAAAACATGCATGTTAGGTTAATTGGCAACTCTAAATTGTCCATTAGTGTGAATGCTTGTTTGTCTATATGTGCCCTGTGATTGACTAGTGACCAGTCCAGGGTGTACCCAGCCTCTCTCTATACCGCTATGCCGCGGTTGAGGATAAGAGGATAAGCAGTATAGAAAATGAATGAATATTTGAACACAACAGTGTTTATTGAGGTTGATTGGTACCAGACCCAACCCTGGTAAGTGAATTTCCGCAAAGTAGGATTCCACGTTAATAAATTGAATATTTTTGTAATTAGAGCATATGAAAACCTGTGTATGACTTTCTAAATACATTTTTTTTACCATCATTAGAGCCACGCTCATATTAATCTTTGCTTACATCACTTTGCTAATACGCATGCAAGATCACTGCAGATCACAAGACTGTCACAGCTCCATAGCATGCTAGCACGCTAACTAGTTAGCTGTCCAATTTATGTATTCTAAACTTGAGAATGGGTTTCAAATGGAGTAGTGAAGAAAGACAAAGTAAAAAGCCACAAACGTACCACTTCCACATGGAACAGGAGTTTTCACTTTTTTTCACTTTTCAAGCTTATTGGCCAGAATGATTCCTATACCTTGTTTTTCAATATTTTGGAGTACTAATGGGCCATAGTGAACCACAAAATAGAGATCATTAATAAATAATTTTTAGTGCAATAGAGTGAGTGGTCGACTGTAGTAGGGTTTTGTAACCCATTCAGATTTTACACACAATTTTAGAGTAGCTGCAGTATTTATACATAATGTGAGAGACCAGTAGTCAGGTTTCCTACAAAATCTTAGCAAACAGTATAATCATTTCCTACAAAATGTTTTTCCCTAAAAAATCTTAAAGAACAGCTGAAGTTTGTATAGAATCAAAGAGGACTGTAGTAGCATTTTTTATCAAAATCATCAAGAATTTTACAATTTTTGACCAAATTATTAGTTTTAGTTGTAGGTTTTCATGCAAAATCTAAGAGAGCAATAGTAATGTTTATTGCAGTAGACATCATAACATATTAGAAAACTGGTAGGATTTAGGACAAAATCTTGGACATAATTAGACTTCTTACTAAATTTCAGAGCCATGAGATTTTTTACAGAAGTATAACACCAGAAATCAAACAAAATATTCAAATAGGATTCCTAACAAAGTCGTTGGATCTAATACGAAGTTTAGAGAAACAAATCCGATGTTGGAGAAGAACAGAACTGTGTCAGTGCCGTTGCGTCATACTCATATTCATATACTCATACTCATATTAGTCAATGTTGTCAGTTTCTTTTCTAGTATTATATTACAAGAGATCATCTTTGCGCAATGCAGCTATGAAGAGCGAAAGAATGAGGGCAGTGGTGGGTGTATTTCATGCATTTCCATCTGCTTTCAGCTTCAAGGTGTTTTATTGTTAGGCAAGTTCACATGTGATAGGAAGCAGCAAATAAGGCGCCGCAGTTTTACCTCAGTTCATTTGCAGATAAAAAATGTGACGATAAAACAGCCATCCTGAATGCTTTCCCACATGACCGTACCCCACCCTTCCGCCGAGTTTCACGGGAAATCGGTTAAGTCGTTCAGCATGATAAACGATTATTTTGTGTTAATGCACGCCTTCCAGGCTTCCTGTTTATTGTGTTTCCGGTGTTCACTTCACGGGTTATTATTTGCAACGCGGTTCGTCCTGCATTGTCCCGCAACATCTTATTGTTTGATCCACTTTTATGTATTACATGAGGGATCCTGCTGCGTCGCTTGTTATTCAACATCCTCCTACACTCACAAGCCAGTTCTGCTTTACAGTGCCTCCTGTCCATTTACTTCTCTTCAGGGGAATCACCTGAGAGGCCACAGCTCAAATAAAATCACTCAGCAGTGCAACACAAAATATGGACAACACCTCTTTTTCCCACTCTCCCTCGATTCATCTGCTGTTACTGTCTTTGCAATTTCAGTGTGCTCCCTACGCTCTGTCAATGGATGGTTTTTTCCACACCAATTTAGCACCGTGGGAAATTCAGCTGCAGCAAACAGTCTAATGAGCAGTTTAAAAGACACATTACCGAATTTAGCTGATCATGGTTCCTCCCTTCTAAGCTTTTCGTTACATCATCAATTCTATCATGTTTTATCTGATGATAAAGGTCAACACATGTTATTTATGTGCGCACATCCATCCATTTTCCATACCGATTATCCTCATTAGGGTATGAGCTGGAGCCTATCCCAGCTGACTTTGGGCGGGAGGCGGGGTACACCTTGGACTGGTCGCCGCCAGCGTGTCCACTATGCAGCCATTGCTGCAATATGATGCCTCACATAGTTAATACCAGGAGATGGCGGCCACCTGTAACTTCAACATTTATGGACGTGTGCCTATGCAAAGTTTAGGACTTTATAAACACCCTACACTCGTGCACGTGCGGGAGCGAGTCCGCTTGTCATTGGAGGTCCACACACAGCACATACTCGAGGCGATGCTTTGCTGCACCGTGTTAGGGGTGGCAGGAATGTGGTGAGTTGTCAAAACACCACTAGCGAGAATGTAAAAAAAAAAAATGCTGAAATAGCGGCAGATGCGTTAGTGTCCGTGGAAAACTCCTTGACAGAAAATGCACTGCTTATGTGCATGGATGTATCAGAATATTCACAGGTATAATAAACTTTAGAATTATCTATTCATAATAGTTCTAGCTGGAAATGATGATGTATCACAAGTGGATCAGACACTTTTATGAGCCTGTTGATCGTGAAGACAGAAATCTGACAAATTCCGAGCCCGGTGATGTCATAACATTAAAATCTGATTGTGAATTTACTTGAATACACAAACTTTGAATCCGACTGGTGATGTTTCTCATTCACAGTATGCCTTTATCTCCATCCATTTTCATGCTACAAAAAAATGTGATCAGCACTGATGCAATTTATTTACAATGCGGAATGTACATTGTGAGAAAATGGCTGTAGAATTGAATCTGTGTGAAACAATGCGCTTGGGAGAAGACACCACTATTTCACCTCAAGACTTCATGTCCATCTGCGTGACTCCCTCGCATTGACTAAGCGGGTGGATGAGGGATAACTCAGCTCACTCCTCTGGCTGTCCGTCGAAGTCTAGTCCGTGCTCCGTAGACCCCAAACAAGCCCAGCTTCCTGTGAAGTGATTTTTTTTTTCTCGTTTATCCAATCAGGATCATGCTTTTCCACTGTGAGTTTCCATACGCTGAAGCTAAAGCTTCAGTGGGGATTGGCGGCGTCCATGCTGTTGCAGAGGAAAAAGAGAAAGCGCATCACTAGTGTTTTAAGTCGATACACTTCATTTAACAATACATATTCAACCAATCATTTTGCTAAATGTAAAGGGGTATTCAATGAGCAATTGCCAGTGGTACAAACATATACAGTCAAATATTATTTTACATGTGAATACTATTATAATTTATTGAAATAACCCTCCACAAGTTTTACAGACACGGGTCAGCTGTCATGAACCAAGGAGTAAACATTTCCATTTACAACTTGTTGCTCCTGTGTGTGACGTGTGATATGGCACGAGATTGGGAGTTTGGTGAACTTGCTTACCGGCAACTTGCCTGTTGGACTCGGTGGCTCGTTATGTTAATTTAACTGTTTTTGGTCTTCAATTTAGTGAAATCAACTTTTAAATACACTTGCTCCAGTGTAACTTTGACTGATGCTTCTTACAGTCAAGAAAATATGGTAGTATTATTTTGCATAATCCTGTTAATAATACACAATACATCCCACCCTCATTTGCTTGGCAGAAGTGGCTTCACGCATATAAATGTGTATCTTAAGGCGAGTTAAATGCTTTATGTGCTCATAAAAGGGCTAAGGGCCTTTGTTTACTCAACTGCAGAGAGTACCACTTTATGTGTGTAAATACATTTGTAATAATAATAATAATGGTAATTATAAAAAATACTATCACTACTACTACTAATAATAATAATAATTGTGTTGTATTTATTACTCAAATTAATTATTATATTTATTTGCATATTATTTTGATGAAACCTCTTATTTTCTGGGTTACATGACTTTCTCTTTGAACTCCACTGTTAATGTCAGCTGTACTAATGCCACGTGTCCTCTGCAAGCACTGTGTTTTGTCAAAAGAATATGTTGATATGCATTTTCACTGTGAACTCTGCTGTAACGGTCAGCTTTACAGATGTCATGCCTGCTGTGCAGGTGCTGGATTTGCTGTGATAATGTCAGTATGAGTGTAATTACAGCCACCTAGAGGCTACCTCCTGTACCTCCTGCTGTTGTCTGTTTGAGGGATAGTACTTCTTTTTTTGAAGTAGACAGCCACTTTAGCCCTCCTTTTTAATCCTGTATTGCCACGTATACGATATATAGCACACACTGGCACGCAGTCGCACACAATTGTGCATTCCTCCCCTCCAGAAGGAACATGAATAAAAGAGGAGACCCGGTGAGAAGCAGCATGTTGGCGCTACAATCTCCATGTCTGGATTTAGAGGATTAAGCTTTCTCTTTGGAAGCCCTCCCCTCTGAAAATACACACCCACATCCTGCAACACACACACACACTATATATCCTGCTCGTCCACCTGCATCATTTAACACACTAGAGTCCCAACTGCATCCGCTGTTCATCATCCACTAATTTACTGCTGCCTTTAAAAAAAAAAATAAGAGTGGAGTTGCAACCTCGCTGTCATACTTATTAGCCCGCCGGTTATCACTGTTTAATCTCAATAGAAATGATCGATGTGAAGAATAATACGCGCTTGACACAGAGTCACATCGATACTGTGTCTATACCCAGCAATGTAAAAAATGTCAACATTCTCTTTAGCATATTGACATCAGTGGTAGGCAGATACTTTACACTCTGCGGGGGTGTGTGCAAGCGTGCACGCTCACACCAACTTGCTCTCTTTGCTGCGCTCCAAATCAATACTTCACATTCTCCAGGGTTTCCTTGCCCTTTTATTGAAACAGTTATGAATTCTGAAACGTCAGCTCGCTGACTCTCTGACCCTGAAAAGTGCCCATTGGAAATAAACGGAGCCTGCCACCGGTCCCCCCTCCCCCGTTCAGCCTTTGTAAACACATGCAAAATGGCTGTTTAAAAAAAACCAAATACATTTTGAAAAATGGAGCCTCTTTGTGCTTTTAATATTTGATTCTGTTGGATGACCTCAATTCCCAGGAGGTGTATTTTTTATTGCAAAATGAGATACGCAGGAAAGAAAGATGATAGGAGATAAAAATAAAGTTTTTTACGAGTTCAGGTGGCTTCCATTTGAGGATGGCTTTTGTAGCTTTTTCTTATTCTGAAATGCATGCTTAGATATTGCAGAACGGGCATGTTATATAAATGCCGTACTGACCTGAATTTGAGACAAACCCTCTTTTTCCTTGTCAAGGAAAATCACAAAATCATAAACTTTTTTTTAAATCATATTTTCACACATCAAACAATCTGTTATTGTTTATGTTTGCTCCCAAATGGCAAGAAGCTGTTTTCTTACATCATTCAGTAGCAAGACAAATGATTGAGATCCATCATGGCTTCTAATTGACTTGGCAGCCTCCACCTTGGATTGTGTCGACCTGCCCTCATCGTGTGAAACATATTGTGATTGGTACGCATCATTTACCGGAGTCTGTCTGGTATTTGAGTGCAACAACCAACCATAGAACGCCCTAGTCCACTTAATAACCACTTAACTATCTATCCATCTACAGAGGAACCTTGATTACTGTCCCGCCTTCATGTTTTTCAGGTTGCGTAACACCGGGTGACTCTTAAAAATGTTAACACAAAACATGATTTTATAGTTTTACATGCGCAAAACTATTGTAAATGCATAAAAATGCCAAATGGAAGGGATAAGTGAGCATTTATTGTTTTGCTTTTACCTTCAGTGAAGACATTACTTTTCCCAAAGACATCATGTAGCAGCGAGACACCGCAGACCTTTTTTATCAAGATGCTGGCACTTGCAACTTCCTTTGGCTCCATTTTGGGGGTAGTGAGGTGAGAAACACTATTGAGTTCAAGAAATAAGTCACGACACAAGATGAAGGTGTGTGGTGTCTCACTGCCACTTGTCTTTGGGAACAGTCGTGTCAAGAATCAGGTCTTTTCCTGCAGGTGCAAGTAACCTTGAGTAGGGATTTAACGCTTGCATTCATCATTTATGTACATTTTGAATTGATTTATGCACATAAAACTATAGTTTTACAACTTTAAAAATGTTTTTGTGTGTTAAAAATGTTGGTTTTCTGCAACAGATGAATTGGATTTACATTATTCCATCCATCCATTTTACTCCGCTCATCCGAGGTCGGGTTGCGGGGGCAGCAGCTTAAGCAAGAAAGCCCAGACTTCCCTCTCCCAGGCCACTTCGTCCAGCTCCTCCTGGTGGATCCCAAAGCATTCCCAGGCCAGATGAGAGACATAGTCTCTCCAACGTGTTCTGGGTCTTCCCCCTCCCCTGGGAGGCATTCAGCAGGCATCCTAACCAGATGCCCGAGCCACCTCATCTGACCCCTCTCAATACTCCGAGTCTCCCCCGGATGACAGTGCTTCCCACCTTATCTCCAAGGGAGATCCCAGCCACCCCTCAGAGAAAAGTCATTTCGCCCGCTTGTAACTGCGATCTTGTCCTTTCGGTCACTACCCAAAGCTCATGGCCATAGGTGAGGGTAGGAACGTACTCCTCCACTCGGGGCAAAATCTCATCCCCGACCCGGTGATGGCACTCCACCCTTTTCCGGACGAGGACCATGGACTCGGACTTGGAGGTGCTGATTCTCATCCCAGCAGCATCACGCTCATTATTTCAAGAAAGATAACATTTGCGGCAGCACGGTGGATGAGTGGTTAACACATTGGCCACACAGTCAGGAGATCTGGAAGACCTGGGTTCAAATCTCCGTTGGGCATCTCTGTGTGGAGTTTGCATGTTCTCCCCGTGCGTGTGTGGGTTTTCTCCGGAGACTCCGGTTTCCTCCCACATTCCAAAAACATGCATGTTAGGTTAATTGGCGACTCTAAATTGTCCATAGGTATGAATGTGAGTGTGGATGTTTGTTTGTCTATATGTGCCCTGCGATTGACTGGCGACCAGTCCAGGGTGTGCCCCGCCTCTCGCCCAAAGTCTGCTGGGATAGGCTCCAGCATCCCCGTGACCCTAATGAGGATAAGCGGCATAGAAAATGGATGGATTGGCCCTTCTGGAACAAATAAATGACTATGCTACTAAGGTTGCACCGTATATGACCATCTGTCTCCACCAGTATTTGCTGGGCTAGAGGCGTAAATGTCATCTAATACACCAGACATCTTTCATCTGTGTCAGTGGTGTCTGGCCTGGGGGCTTTCTGCATCCCACAGCTAATTTATTATCGGCCTGCGGCATATCCTAAACACAAATTAAGCAGGGAAACACATCAGACCAACTACGAGCCATTTGGTTTGTCTCCTATAGCACAAAGCTGAATTAAAAAGCATATTTTCACCTACGCTGCACTGATTTCAGCATGTCATTAAATAAAGTACGTGCTTACTATTTTTTTCCTGTATGCAACCCTTAGGTGGAAATAGTTTGGACACCCATGCGTATGTTATGTTAAATAGCTGGCATCATCCTTACCAAGTTGTAGTCACGCATAAAGACAAGCAGCACATGGAAAACACTCACTGCTTGCCTTCTCTTTCTGTGCGACCATTATTTGTCTTTACTCATAAATGTGTGTGTTTGTGTGTGCATGCGGCGTGCCTCGCCAGTTTGCCAGATAAGAGGAGCAGTGGGAAGCCGATGAAAACTTAATGTTCAGCTTCACATTTAAAAGGAAGTGCATTAGGAAGCAGCAAAGTCCCCTCACAGCATCCTTGTTCCCGCCCGCAGCCCAGCATAAACTACTCACCAAGAAAAAAAAGGTGACCCCCCTCCCACTCAGTTGGCCCCAGCCCCCATGCCTCCCATGTTAAGTATTGTCACGAGTAAAGGGGTGTGTATTTTCTCTGCTTGGCTTTGCAAATGCAGCGCAAGGTGAGACTTGTTTGTAGTGATGGATGGAAACCAAACCTCACACTATACATACAGTACTGTCTATACTCCTTTATATAAGCCCATTTAAAGTATTGATTTAAAAGCATGATCAATTAATTAATTAAACATGATAAGAATGCAACCGTTGTGTGTTAGTCGTTTTATAAATGATATTGTATGTTTATGAAATTGTGCTTAGAATGTGATCCCATTTGTTGCTAATCAAAAAAGCAGAGGCCACCGAGGCATGTAAGCACTGTTTCAGGCTGAAGATTAAAGTACAGCACACGTTTATGATGGCGATAAGTAGATTCTGACAGGTGGTCGCTCCACAATGTTGTGTGTGCGCGCTTTGGTTAGTTCGGACCAGTCCACCGGACTTTCCGCATTTGTCCATACTAGTTTATTTTATTTAGACCTACAACTAACCAGGGGTGTAAAGATTCGTTTTAGCAAGGACAATATTGATTCATTTCGAACGATACGATCCAAAACGATTCAGTAACTTAAAATGGATTCAGTGTAGCCAAAAATTCAACCAGTCTGACTGTGAAATAAATAGCTGGATACTGGACAGTGCAGGTGAGGTTTCCTAAATTCCTTTGCTTTTTGTAAGGGAAACGGGTATAAATTAAATATGGATACAAACAAAAAGGTAAACAACAATTAATTGCAAATGCATTTATGTTTTATTTGTTTTTATTTATTTCTATCTGATCAAACAAGACTAACTTTAATTTGATACCTCATTCACTTCTCTAACCAAAGTTTCAAAGAAGTTATTTCACACCACCGGATGAGAACAATAGGTGTTGTGCAGACAGATATGAAAGTGAATGAATGTCCTACACACTGTACCGTTTGCACAGACGCTATTAAAGCTACAAGGAGGTGTTTGATCAGCACGCTTATCATTGCAAGAAATATAAAAACACACGCCAAAGCAATGCTTTGTTTCCTGGTATGGATTCAATCGATTGATTGCCTTTCAAACGATGTAAGATGGATATATGTCGTCTGGAATGGCAATTTGGTGAACACAGATTGATGTAGTTGGATCATAGGAATATAAACCGATACATGGATGAAGTGAATGAATCGTTACACCCCTAATTATTACGTTTAGGTGGTCCTGGGGATACATTTTGCCAGTATTTTTGCTAGATTTTTATATTTTTAGGTATATTTTTGCTATATATATATATACCTAAATTAAGACACTCGCACTGTGCACAGAATACAGTAATAAAAATATTAAATACAACAGAACAGAGACAATACTTTACTTGTATCCCTGTGTTTGTTGTGCACACTGGAAGGAGTGTAAGGTATGCGACTTGGGAGGAGGGAGTCTCAAAAATGAAACCAGAACACCACGTTTTCATTGTGCATTTTATAGCCGCAGATCCAATCACATGTTCAAAGATACCGTTTTTTATCCTTCACGATGCCGCGTAAAGCAGTTTACAACATCTAATTTCCCTTTCACTTTCTTTTACACGCTGCCAGCAGGGGAGTCTGCCTCACTGCCTTGGGAGACATAATGTATGGAATCACGGGAGTGCCAAAATGAAAAGGAAACACGTGGAAATATAAAGAGAATCAATAATACAATAATATGTAGTTATATTATTTTTTCCATTTTCTCTTTTCATTTTGTCATAGACTTTTCGGTATTGTTTTTGCTGGCAACTAAAAGCAAAGGCAAATGAAGAACCCTGTATTTCTGTTTTAATTTTGGCAGTCCTGTGAACACATAACGAGTTCTCTTTTTTTACAACATCATCATTTGTGGGAGTGCGTGCGTATGAAATGCAGAAACTATACACACTCGGGAAACCCAGATCTTGGCCAGGGCCATCATAAATCAACAAGTTTTGGGGAGTTTCTCCATCACACACTCTTCCAAGCTGGTATGGATCCATCATACGCCACCGTCGTCCAGCACTCCCAGCGTCCCGTTTGTCCTGCATCCCCGTGCTTCGTTAGACCACAAAAGCTCATTTGCAACACGTGGCTAGTAGCTCTTTGAAACCGTATCACACGTAGAGTGTCTGTTTCGCCAATGAGTCAAGCTGGGAGGAAAACCGCTCTCTAGTTAGATCTCATTAGCAGCCTTTTGTTCCCCGTTTGCATTGCACATCACGCCGGAGTCGCTGTTTGTTTGTTGTATGAAAGACAAGACGCCATGCAAATGTGTCACCCCCTCATTTTATATGTAAGCAATCATGACAGTGCTCTTGGCTATTTATTGGACAGGGCACATAGGTCTTGTGCAAATGCTAAAAGCAGTAACTTTACTGCACTATTTTTCAACTTGGAATTATTTTTTAATAATAATTTTTCAACTTGGCAGTTAAATAAGCAGGGTATCAGAATGGCATGCAATGATACTAACTGAGAAATAGCAACGCATGTGCTAATTGTCATGAAATGGTATGAGGTTTATTCATAAACTGTGATAAAAGCTATATACCCTTGGTTTTTTTCCCCCAAAATCACTTTTTTAAAGGTAGACTATGGTTTATTAATATTCAAAACATATTGAAGTGATATGCAGTGTTCTGGTCACTAGGTGGCAGTAATGGCACAAAACATTGATGAGAAATTACCTTACATTACATTACCTGAACACTGGGGGGTGTGGGGGGGTCCTCCTCCCATTCAGTGTGGAAGTGGTAAGTTTTTGTCTTCTTAAGTTTACAAGAAGTAAATTTGAGGCTAAATGGTTAGCATGTTAGCTTGCAGCTGTCTCAGATCCCTGCAGCAAAGAAGTTGCGCAATGTGATGTAACAATCAATTACAGGAGAGTAAAGGTCACTATAGGCTTGTTATTCCATGTCTACGGGTACTTCTTGTCTAATAATGTATTTTAAAAATACAGTTATGTTATGCTTTGCTCAACACAACAATGTGCGCCTAGCGCTATTAATATATGTAAGCACATTGTTGTGCACCTCAGCCCACCCAGCTTGCTTACCAACATGGCAGCCTTTCTGCTCCATTGCATACCCCACTGTGTTACATGCATTTTTGGCTGAGTGAACTAAATATTGTGTCGCTGTCTAAGGAAGTATAGCATGATGACAGCTATGGAAAGACGTGGATTGAAACAGGAGTTGAGAACATTCAGAGAAGGTGTATTCTATCCCATTAAACATATTTTTAAATCCCAATCAAATCATTGCAATTTATGATAAACATATAGCATGGTTTCGGTGTAAAAATCTCTGCCCTGGTACAGCACAGCTTGCAGTAACGCTTCTATTGTGTTGTGTAGCAAATAATCCACCAGAGGGCGCTCATCTGGGTTATTTCTTTGTACATACACAGCTAAACATTCTAAGGGGTTATTTAGAATTATATCCGCAATATGAATTGCTGCTTAATATGAGAATTTAGCATAAGTGTGGTTTGGATCACTTGAAACGACGACCACTATGAGACAAAAGCCCATCTATGTGGAGAGGAAGTTGTTTCACGCTTGGAGGAACAGAATGTATTTTCAATATATGGCAACTTTTGCAAGATCTAGTAAAAGTTAGAAGTTACAAGCAGGCGGCAGTCTCTGGTCAGTGGAATAAAACTCCCAAATCCAATTCAGTACCAGTGTGTGAATTTAATATGACAAATGAAACCACACTGTTATTCAGCACCAGTTGGTCTTACTGAAGTCTTTTGCTTTGTCTGAAAATTGGCATTTGAGGCATTGTAAAAGGTTTTTTTTTCTGTGTGTCTCTCTTTATTATGGTCACTTGCTTACAAAAGGTGTGCACTTCCACAGCTGTGCCCTTTTGAGTTTATGCATTTTCCTGACTTATTCTATTGTTTTGAACGGACTTTTCGCACACTTCCGGCTTCATTAAGATACAAACGAGTCCCTTTTCAAAAGCCGTTAGTGCTCAGTGTGTCTCTGTGACTGTGGTGCCAGATGTAATGAATTGTGACACAAAAGTTCTTTTTAAGACAACTATGTTGTTTCCTGCAAGCTTTAAAGGCTTAACAGGAAACGTGTGACTGGCATTGAAAATGCTTAATTTGGGAACCTTTTAGAGCCCCCTGCAAGACGTGTACAGTGTAAGATGTTTATTGTTTTCATAATAGGATGCACCGCATCTAATTGGGTTTTTTGTTTATTGCTTAATTCTTATGCATTGAATTGTTACACTCATGCATCCTTTCTGTCTTCATTTTCGGCTCTGCTAATTGGACCATTGTACACTCTGAGCCTGTGGCATTGTGCCGCTTGTCTGCTTTCCCGCTAGATGGCACCAGTCCGTTAACCTTTGACCTTCAGTGCTTCAGCTACCTTATTGTGCAATACCTTCCAGGAGTGAGTGAGTCGCAGCAGGTGTCCCAAACACTATAAATAAAACATCCTCTTGTTATTGGTGAAAGATTGAAGATATGCCTGTCATACAGAAAATAGAGTAGGGTTAGAAAAAAAAGTGAATGTGCAGTATGAGTGCGTGTACTAAAAGGCTTAATTGATGGGAATGGAATCTAATAATGGATTCTTGCTTGGACTTGGTTCTTGCCTGCTTTTCCCACCGCTCGCATTTCTGTGACTTGTTTGTGTCGCCATCATACCAAAAATGGCCAAAAATAATCCACAGATGAGAAAGAAATAACCTTTTATGTATCTGTTTACAACATACAGTCAAAACTCTGTTTGCCCCAGTTTTCCTCGGTAATGTGCACCACCGTTCATAGATTTTTCTTTCTTCAATTTCCGTACGCTCTCGGGTTTCGCGCAAACTTGTCTGTTTGCCCTGTCCTGTATTGTTGTGCAAAACAAGTGCCCAAACGAAGCACCCTATGCATTGCCGACTCACTGTCTGTGCATTTCTTATACCGTGACTGCTAAATAACAAGCCATGGGGCCAAAAAAAATTTTCAAATGTCAGCACTTGGATGAAAAAAGGCAAAAATGGCTATTGAATCCATTCTCATTCCTACTTATTTTACTTTGTTTCAGCATGTAAAACTATAATTATCTTCTATCAAATGCACATTTTGTTAATATTTGGGGGTGTGATTTCTTGTGGGAAAAATTGCCTTTGTTTTTGTACGTTTCAGAGGAACAAATGATACAACACAGACACAGGTACCATTGTATTTGAGACACTGACTCGATGTATAGACTTTAAAATTAGAGGTGATAGTGAGTTTGCATGAGGATGTAGTTCACTCTGGCTTCTTTCCTGCAATATTTCCGCTTTGCAGCCGTAACGGTTGCTCTAGTATTTATTCCTCCTCCCACGCATGTCTACAACCTCTGTTGTGGTTTGGATTATACCATCGTAGCTGGAAACACTGGCCCTTCCGTGTTGGTGCCTTTCACACAGAACAGCGATACAGGAGAGGGTCTGAGAGGGAGAAGGTGTGAGAGGGGTTCATTTGGAAATGCTGTACAAATATTACAAATTCATCTTGTTCATGTGCATTACATCCTGCCTGTGTGAAAAGCAAACGTTGCTGTCCGACGCCTGCGATTGACTCGCGACCAGTCCAGGGTGTACCCCGCCTCTCGCCCAAAGCCAGCTGGGATAGGCTCCAGCATCCCCGTGACCCTAATGAGGATAAGCGGTACAGAAAATGAATGAATGAATGAATGCTGTCCGACAAGTATTTTATTCCACAGATTCTCCCGCTGGTGTTGATTGCTGATTGATTGATGATTGTGGGATGGGTTTTTTTGTAAAAATTCTACATAATGAAGCATTTCCTGCTGTGTAAATGGCACGTGAACAAATGCTGGAATTCCTATTGGGGTTTTTCATGCGCCAGTTTGCAGAATCTCTAGGAGAGAGCCAATGCCGCTAATCCATGTTTTTCCAGCTTCTGTGTGAACAGCACCGTAGAATAATGCTAAAACTTTGATGCATCAAATTGATTGGATCTAAAAGAAGCTATGATAAATCTAAGGTTCAAAATCTGTCTGGGGGAAAAACACATTTGTTTGAAAACCAAATATTCACTGTATAATAATCCCTCTCTATTTCCAGTTAATTGGTTCAACGACGTTACGAGTTAATTTCTGCCAAGTAGGATTCCTCATTTATAAATGGAATGTTTTCATAGTTATAACAAAACTTGTATGGTTTTATATACAGTACATATGGTTTTTAACATGATTTGCACCCTCTAGACATTAAATAGCAGTCCTATAATCACGGTTGAAATAATAACAGTGAATTGTTATTTAAGGCATACATAAGTGCTAGAGGAGTTTTTTCAGAATAGAAAAAAATGTCATAATTAATTGGGTAGCAAACACAAGTGACAAGGGCCACTGATACAAGTTGTCTACAAACTTCCGTACCAAAATTCTTACCGTCTTTCTTCTTCATCTTCCACACGGAATCATTTGGCTGAGGATATATTGACGCCCGTTGCACAAAATCCTTCATTCTGAAATCAAAATAGTGCTACCTTTGATACCTTAGGTATATGACTTTGTCCTTTGTTCTTTCTGATGTTGTATATTATCCTAGCTATATTATAAATCCCCCAATACCTCAATATGCTTAAAATAAATCAATAAATGGCTATGATGTATTGTGTTTTTTATGCTATGATTTAAAAAAACTGTACACTACGTTTTAAAACTTACCGGACACATTTGTGGTGAATTTGCACATAGTATTGAATTTGGTATCGCCCGATACCAGCGTGAATTTTATACAATATCGAATCAGAAATGAATTGAATGGTATCGCACATCTCTGGATCACACACCGCGGCGGTCTTTACCTCCGTAAACAGGCGGAAATGCGAGTGATGTCGTGCTTCTGCGAATGCACGTCACTTCCCAGGCGCGCTGCGTTCACATTCCAAGTCGCATTTGTTTGGTAATGTGAACCAACACATACAAAATCAGATTTTAAGCAAAAAATCCGAATTGGGAATCCGACCCTGCAGTGTGAACGTAGCCTTACGGACACATTCCTGTTATGCGTACTTTTTGTTTATTCATGCAAACCCGATTTACTATACTTGTACCTCCCAGACCTGTGGAGGTCTGCTCGCGTGACAACCGGTAGCGGACGTTACATCGCCCGTTTGGCGGTTGACTGTCAAAAATGTTGACACGAAACACGCTTATAGTGTCATGGTTGTACATGCATAAAAATGCATATAAAGGACAGTTGAAATGGATGAGTTAACATTTAAGGTAAATTTCACGTTCATTAAAGACGGGACTGTTCCCAAAGACATGATTTGGTAGCAAGATCAGCCACCACCACCTTCCCGTTTTCGGTCACGTCAAGGATCGCGTCTTTAATGACGGTAAAAGTCAAATTAAATGTTCATTTATCCTTTTCATTCATCACTCATATACATTTTTATGCATTTTGAATATCATTTTTGAACTACAAAAATATGATGTGTGTTAACATTTTTGGCTTTTTGGAATGGGTTAATTGAATTATTTCTTACGGGAAAAAATATTTGTTTTGGTTAGAGTTGGACTTTTTGGAATGAATCAATGACACATTTATTTATTTACTGAAATATGCACGTAAATATGCAACCATGACCCAGTGTTTGATATTATTTATTAATTATTGAAAAATCGAGCGTAGCCGCAAAATAAGCTGAATGAAACATTATTTTATTTAGCATCACTAAGCAAATGTGGAGTCAAATACAGTGTAAATTCTCGGTTACTCATCATAAAGTCATATGAAGTATGAACAAATCCACTGCTTGGATTCATTCACTGGACATGGAATAAAAAAAGTGATATGTTTTCACCACATAGTCCCAAAATAGTCCTCTCTGTATTATCTCTCTTGCCATTTCGACTCCTCTCCCCTTTCTCCTGCAGCGACCCCCTTCCTCCCGCATTGTCCGATCTCCAACCCACCTGTCCGTCTCCCAGTCACAGCCCCGTCCGTATACGCAAGCCCACTCCTGTCCACGTTGTCTAAAGCAGTCTTACTTCACCTGTCACAGTCGTCCAGGTTCTGACCCGGCCTGCCCACCCCTTGTTTGATCTGTTTACTTCAGCTTGAATGCCTGCCTCCTTCTCACCTGCATACTTTCGTGACGCTTCAGTCTTCCTGGTGTGGTTTATGAGTTCAAGTCCTGGTTTGACTCTGAGCCTCTTTTTTCACGGCTGTGTCTAAATATGTAATTTAGCCAACCACTTCCTGCGTATCGCAATCGGGACACTGACACAGTAATTGTTGCTTTTAATCTTGTAATGACAACGGGTGGTTAGACTAAAAAACTTGATTATATAGCCTGGTTTTGCCTTTGGGTTCTCATTACATTTGGGTAGGATTTTGAGCAAAACGTACTACTAGACAACAATTTGTCAAACATGTTTTATTTTGGATGCACGGCAGCTGCCTCAGTCCAGGTTGCTGGTGTGTGTGAGTGACAGGAAGAAAAGCTCAGACTCGTTTGGGGAGGAGTTGTTTGGCACCTGCTGGTTTGATCGTGTAAATCTCTACACCTCGAATGTAAGACATCCCGTCTTATATTCAGGTCAAAACAGTAAGATTGGTTTCCACTAAGTGGTGGTGAGTGGTTGTCTGTCTACATGTGCCATGTGATTGACTGGCAGCTGGTCCAGGGTGTACCCCGCCTCTCACCTTCAACTCAGCTGGGATAGACTCCACCTCAGCAACAACCCTGAACAGGATAATGCAAACTGAGGACATACAAAAAGGAGCAGGTTCTGTTCATTCCGTCTCTCCACCCAAAAGCTTTCATGGTGGAAGAGTGCCGCTAACAAGCCCTAATAAGCCGTCTCTCTAATCCAGTATGAATAATTTCAGCAGCCGTAGCATGAGTGTAGTCACACACACTCTTCAGATGATTGTCGGCACGGATTGCAAGAGGCGCTAATGACGCAAGATGCGGTGTAGAAGGACAAGGGTTAGGGGAAAAAGGACATTATTAAAGCTATTATCCGTCGGGAGTAGCGGAGTGGATGAATGGACAAACACAGTGTGCCGGGTGGCGCAAATAAAGGGCTGTCAAAATGTAAACTGAGTGGGTCATCTGCGAGACCGCCGTGCTTTGTGCTCTTTTCATTTATCTGTGATTCATCTTCAGTTTCTGCTAAGCACTTTGACACGTGGACCCCACAGTGTTGCTTACCAAGCCATTCAGTAGAGTCAGGGGTGTCCAAACTTTTTTTCCAGCGAGGGCCACACACTGAAAAGGAATAGGACGCAAGGGCCACTTTGACGTTTTATATTTATCTGATGTTCTACCAACACACGTACTGTAGATATGCTCGGACATTATACAGTATACATTTCAAGAAAAAACTGCACCTCGGTTGGGAAAAGCATATTATTTGTATGAACTCTTTATTTCCTACTCATCATAAATCATACTTCATTTTCATAAATATTATACCCATAATATTTGGCCTTTATTCGCACTTTATAACTTCATTCATTCATTCATTTACTATACCGCTTATCCTCATTAGGGTCACGGGGATGCTGGAGCCTATCCCAGCAGACTTTGGCCGAGAGGCGGGGTACACCCTGGACTGGTCGCCAGTCAATCGCAGGGCACATATAGACAAACAACCAGTCACACTCACATTCATACCTATGGACAATTTAGAGTCACCAATTAACCTAACATGCATGTTTTTGGAATGTGGGAGGAAACCGGAGTACCCGGAGAAAACCCACACACGCACGGGGAGAACATGCAAACTCCACACAGAGATGCCCAACGGAGATTTGAACCCAGGTCTTCCAGATCTCCTGACTGTGTGGCCAATGTGCTAACCACTCANCTGACTGTGTGGCCAATCACTTTATAACTTTTATAACCAAATGTGTTTTTCTGCACTACAACATGACATAAATTTTCCTCATAATAGTAAAAGTTTATTTCTATAAAATTGCCACTTTATGTTATACTGTGTTTTTCCTCTTAATAATTTCATGTTATTCTCATGAAATTATAGCTGTTATTTTGCCATTTGTTGTGCTATTGTAAATGTTCCCCTCATAGTTGTGACCGCATTTCCATTACATTTTGTTTTTTATTCTTAACGCAATTTTATGTCGTAATTACATTATTCTTGCAAAAATACGACTTTTTCTCATTAGATTACAACTTTTTTCTTCTATATACTTGTCAAATTACCGCTAATGTTTTCTTGTTAAATTCTATTTTTAAAGTGTGCCCTGGGCTGCATAATTGGACACCCGTGTTATCGAGGATTTTTTAATAGATACAGTGGAACCTTACACAACAAAAACTACTGTACTTATTGTTTGAATGTAGTGGTTAACCCCTTCCATTATATTATTTTGATTGAATTCACAAGAATTAAAGATTCCTCTTTCTTTGCCTTTATCCTGCAGTGTTGGTGATCTATTTGGATATTTGCTCTATCAAATATTTGTAAAGTTTAACTTTTTGTTTAGGACCAAGGAAGCAATGATTATCCCGTGTTCTGCATAGCTACAAAACACGCCAGTAGGAACAAAAGATGCCTGCTTGCTAATTCTCAAAACCAAAGGAACGGATTTTCCAGAGGAGATGCACAGCATTGACTGAATTATTATATATGTATTTTAAAAATGAATAAATAAATCGCACACTCTCATTTTCTTGCCCATAATGTGCAGGCAGTAAAAGATGTGGCGAATGTGTCTTGTTTGCCTTACAAGTGTCTAACAGCTGTCCCCTGCTTAAACTCCAACTGGAGGGCTGTTGATTACACTCCGTACCAAAACGTCCATGATGAGAAAACGCACCAGATGTTTGAAAATATTACTCTGAGAGTAATTATTTAAAGAGTGACACGGTTTTACTACCCCCCATTTACCAACATTAATAAAAATGTTCATGAGCTGCACGGTGCCAAACCTGCATATTCTTTAGCAACTTCAAATAAATTATTTTATTAGAAGTGGGATGTTTCATTAACATTGCACAGGTTTACATGTTTGCAATTTATTGAAATAATGCATTAGAGAATTAAAATATATTATTAAATATCAAATTGCTGTATCCAACTAGCTAGTTATTTTAGCAACAAAAAAGTTTTACAGTGCTGTGCTATTTTACGTATTGCATAATTGTACTCGTTACATCCATTTTGATTAAAATACTAGCATTATAGTAAGAGCATCCATGCATGTGATTTTTAGCTCATAACATGTTTTTGTAATTTTGCTGCATTGTTTTATCTTAGTAGTTAATTTAATGTGGGTTATACACACTAAATATCACTTTTTAACGTAGATATGTCATTATAAGACAGGATCCATATACCATATACTCGTTAAATGTTTGCCCCACTGAGAGCCCCCAACTAGAACAAAGGCGCCCCACCAGATGTTCTGATAAGGAAAAGTTCAGCAGCTTTTTTAAAGTTCATTCCCTCCATGTACAGCCAATTGTGTTTTTTCCTTGTCAGCAGACCAGACAAAGTAGCGCCGTAAGTGTAGCGAGTGTACATGGGAAGTGACAGTGATGAAGAACACGGCGATCCCATCACGAAACTGTCTGCGGCCGCTTAGCCTTTCCGTCGTCCTGAGAGACTGGAGGAAATGACATTATCTGTTAAGTCTCACCAGAGGAAATGGAATAGAGGCGGCGGGCACTGCCAACAAGGTTGTTGATGCCAGTTACAGTCTGCAGAGATGGAATTACTAAAAAGAAGAAGAATTGATTGATTTGATTTCCTTCTCTGGTAGCTACAAACCCAACTTCCCTTCTTGCCTGACGTGAGCGTCCGCTGTCTGAGATCAATGTGTGTATGCAAATACACTGTGTCCATTAGTTTGTGTTTGCCAGCACACACACACTAAACCCTCTTATCCCTCCTCTGAGGGCACAGCTTAGTGTAAACAAAGGGGAGAGGCAGAGGGAATTATCGTCAGTCCCCTCTTCAATCCGAGGGATATCTGCGAGTCATTTAGTAAGCATAATTCATTTCAAGCATATTACCCACCCAGAAAAATCAATGGAGTTACACACTGCCACTGTTGACAGATTATGAAACATTGCAGTCAATTAAATACTAATAATAAACGCTGGGGTGTCAGCGTAATCTTCAGTGGCTTCCCCCACACATCCTCGGAAAAGTTGGTCTGAAAAGCAGTTGTTTGTTTTACACAAGGGCATCTCTTAACCTCTTGTGGCACGTGTCACATGCAGTGCCGGTAATGTATGTTATTCCGACTGTTTTTCTGTTTGCCCTGGATGGTGTGTTAGTGTCGTGTATGGTGGAAAGTGAATGGAGTGAGTTCCCCAAGTTATTATTTCAAGACATCTATGCCACTGCAACCGTCACACATGTTGACTTTCTGTATTTCTCATCAACAAGCCATGCTATCTCTTTGACACAAACAATGCTATGTATTGTAAAAAATATTGCATATGTGTAGATGGAGCCTGTTACCGGCTGCACGGTGGCTGAGTGGGTAGCACATTGGCCTCACAGTCAGGAGGTTCAGGGTTCGAATCTCCGTTGGGCATCTCTGTGTGGAGTTTGCATGTTCTCCCCGTGCGTGTGTGGGTTTTCTCCGGGTACTCCGCTTTCCTCCCACATTCCAAAAACATGCATGTTAGGTTAATTGGCAGCTCTAAATTGTCCATGAGTGTGAATGTTTGTATTTCTTTGTTTGTCTATCTGTGCCCTGCGATTGGCTGGCGACCAGTCCAGGGTGTACTCGCCTCCCGCCCAAAGTCAGCTGGGATAGGCTCCAGCATACCTGCGACCCTAATGAGGATAAGCGGCATAGAAAATGAATGAGTGCGGTTACCCAGATTGTTAAAGTTAGCATTTGACACAAACAATGCTATGTATTGTAAAAAAGTATTGCATATATGTAGATGCAGTGTGGTTACCCAGATGGTTGAACTTAGCATGCCGATGCTGCGTCATTGCAGCCGTCACACATGTTGACTTTTTGTATTTCTCAACAAGCCATGTTGTGTTTTTGACACAAATACTGCAGTTTATTGTAAAAAATGTTGCATGTGTGTAGATGGAATGTGGTTACCCAGATGGTTGAAGTTAGCATGTCGATACATCTGCGCTCTTGTATGTATTTTTCAACAACAAGATGTGCTATCTCTTGGACAAAAATGACATTTATTGTAAAAATATTGCGTCCATGTATTTGGAGTAAGGTTACGCCGGTTGCTGAAGGTAGCGTGGCTAAATCCTTCCCACACATGTTGATGTACTGTATTTGTTTAGCTGGTTTGGGTGCATTTGGATTTAAAGACATTAGCTCTGACACTCAGTGAGGACGTCTGTGTATGTGTATGACCTTATCATTTGGCGGATTACCGCAAAAATGCCGCAGAGCTGGAACCAAAAAGATGAAGAACTGTGAACCGTGTTTCCCATTTGCAAATATACCATGTCCACCGTCTGTTGACGTTAGCAGCCCTTTAAGCGTGACTAATATTTTCCTTTTTTCCCGTTGTGCTTTTCATTTCCTGCTGGCCCTTGACTGCTTATCTGCCTCTTGTCACTTCAACAACAGGTAAGCACATAAGTTCTGTTTTGTCGCATGTGTTTAAAATGATAATAGTCATGTGAAATGGACTGCGTATGGTTTTGGGATGGGAAAACACCCAATTCACCATACTATGTCTACTTATTTCATTACTGTTAAGTAATTATGAATTAGTATAATTATATTCTAGTGATGTCCAGCTGTAAATCACTGCTTTACAGTCATAAGAAGCTGATGAGCAGGGATTGAAAAGGCATTTAACTAAATTGCTTTAAACGTTTATTGGGAAGGGAACTACTGTATATTTGGTAAACTAAGTCAAATAAATAATAGAAAAAATCCACAAATAAAGTGAAAAATGGACAAATAATATTCATTTAAGACAGAAGATAAGTCAAAACAGGCACGCTTTAATAATTGGGGGGTTTTGCATTATTTGGCATGTTTTTTATTTTGATTACAGAACAGATAATAATTTATAAATGGGTAAAAATATGACACATTTTAAATAAGTAAGCCTTTGTACAGTACAATTAAGTAATGAATTATTGTATTCCATCATGTTTTAAGAATACAGTAATAATATTAATGGTAGCAATTTAACAAATTGTAATAGTAGTAGAGATAAATACTTTTTGATATAAGTTATGACTAAAAGTATATTTTTTTGGAAATGTAATATACCCTGTAAAAAGGTGATTTCATATTTCTTGCTCTATAAGGCACAAATAAATCTACATAGATAATTGATAATTACATACAAAACTTGGGTCAAATTAGGCATAATAAGTACAGCTACATACAGATATAGACACTTATTTAATTTTATAAATGGTTTCATTATTATTATTATTTGTATTAGTGTTATTTTAATATAAATAATAATATAATAAAGAATACTAATGCCGTTAAAGTTGATATTTCAAGATAACTAAAGATTATTACAAAAAAGACTCTCCTATCCTGGTGTTTTCATATGCTGTCATATAATCATGAACTGTTACCTGTACACTGTTATAATGCCACTGGTGTATTTGCATTCAATTGATTGTTAGATCAATATGACAAACATGCCCAGAAGACTGTAGTATAGTAGTAAGTATATTCTGGATGTGTCTCTAATGCGTTTTTTTTTTTTTTAATTTACTTGTCCCTCGGGAAAAATCAAAGACAGCAGCATCAATTTGTCAGCGATGTTTGGTAAACATGTACTGTGAATGCGAGGCCTTTCTCAGATTTCAACTTTCCTTTCAGCACTAGTGCCACTGGTTGTGGCTGCACTTAATCTCATGTAATGACCAATAATAACACAGCAGACATACAAGGCTGCTACTAATGTCAGCAAAAAGCATGACACCGCATCGTGCTAATGGCGTCCCAAATGGACAATGAGTGACGCTTTCTGGGAGGCACACCAGGCTGAGAGAAGCCACCGTATGTTTATCACTTTAACTGCCTACATCCTGAGAGATTTGCCTTATAGAATCTCCGGCATGCACCGCTGCAAAACTCCACATAAAATGCTTTAATATTAATCCTGTGTCTGCAGTTTTAACTGTTCAACTGACAGCTTTACTGCTACTTAGCAACTTGGCGGAGACATAGTTGTATTTTTTTTTTTTTAATGAATGAGAAAAAGTGTTCTGTCTTTGTTGCAGTCCATGCAGTCCCTCTTTCTACTGAATAGTACCTACTCACTATTATATAACACTTCTCAACTGGCAAAAACAAAATCAGGTACTTTTTCTATTGCAAGCGTGCCATGCACTCATTGTGACATTTGAAGACGTAAATATTAGCAAGGAGACCATCTTTGCCATTGGTGCTTGTTTGTAAGTGTGTCAGCTTCCAAACGATGCATTCAATGAGTGTGGTTTTCCTCACTATCTGTACTATTTTGGGTGAAAAACCGACTGACCCATGGATGAGACAATAGCTGCCGCAGAAAGTACACTGTCCAGAAAAAAAAAAACAAGGAACTCTCTAATGTGTTTCTTATTACTTAGTTCCTGTTATTGTCTTCTATATTGCGTAATACAAGTGTAAAGGTGACTATATGGCTGTTATTTCATGTGTAGCTGGCTCAAATAATGTTAAATTTCATATTTAGAAGGTTGTGAACATTTTTTCTATGCTCTAAGACAATGGTCTCCAACATGTCCAAGCAATCAATCGGTGATCAGTAAACTATTTTATGAAAAAAAAAAAAAACAGGTGTAAATCAAGCACTTTTTGAACATGCATTTCTCCTTGAAAGCCTGAGAAAAATGGGTCGTTAAAGACATTGTTCAAAAGAACAGCGTACTTTGATTAAAAAGTTGATTGGAGAAGGGAAAACTTATCAAGAGATGCAAAAAATGTTTGGCTGTTCAGCTAAAACAGTGGTTTTCAAACAGCATTATGACCGGGGGTGCGGGGTACCATGAACACTTTTCATTATTAACGTATTTTTCGGACTACAAGCTTCTACTTTTTTCTCTCCCTTAAAACCCAACTGCTTTAATAAATTAGCGCCTTGTTTATGGATTTTGGCCTAAAAATATTTTTTTCTCCAAAAGGGGGGCGTGACAAAGTCTGGGAACCACTGAGCTAAAATAATGCCCAATGCTCTCAACTGGAGACCAAAACCAGAGATGCATGGGAGAAAACGGAAGACAACTATAAAATGGGTCAAAAAATAGCCAGAATGGTTAAGGCTCGCCAATGATCAGCTCCAGGATGATCAAAGACCGTTTGGAGTTACCTCAAAGTACTGCAACAGTTAGAAGACATCTGTGTGAAGCTAATCTATTTGCAAGAATCCCGCGCAAAGTCACTTTGTTAAAAAAAAGGCATGTAAAGAAGATGTTACAATTTGCCAAAGAACACATTAACTGGCCTAAAGAGAAATTGAAGAACATTTTGTAGACTGATTAGAGTAAAAATGTTCTTTTTGGGTCCACTGGCTGCAGACAGTTCGTGACCCCTGAACTCTGAATGAAATACACAGTGAAGACTGTGAAGCATGGCGGTGCAAGCATCATGATATGGGCATGTTTCTCCTACTATGCTGTTGGGCCTATTTATCACATAGCAGGGATCATGGATCAGTTTGCATATGTCAAAATACTTGATTAAGTCATGTTGCCTTATGCTGAAGAGGACATGCCCTTGAAATGGCTGTTTCAACAAGACAATGATCCCAAACACACTAGTAAACCAGCAACATCTTGTTATGTTATGGAGTGGCCAACCCAATCCCCAGACCTTAATCCAATGGAGAACTTGTGGGGTGACAAAAATGCTGTTTCTGAAGCAAAACCAAGAAACGTTAATGAATTGTGGAATGTTGTTTAAAAAATCCTGGAGTGAAATAACAGCTGAAAAGTGCCACAAGTTGATTGCCTCCATGCCACACAGATGTGAAGCAGTTATAAAAAATGGTGCCCATACAAACAAATATTAGTTTAGTGATTCACAGGATGGCCAAATCTTACAGTTTGTACAAAATAGTTTTGAGTTTGTAAAGTCGACGGCAGACACTGCCATTTTTGAACACACCCCTTTCAACTAATTGCCCAAATGCATAGCCTTAAGAGTGTGCATATCGTGAATGCTGGGGTTTTTTTGTTTTCTGAGAATCTACTGCACCTACTGTTAACTTGTTTTCCATGCAGCAATACAATTGTACTAATAACAGTGATTAATCTAATTAGTCGCATTGCGCAGATATTATTTTGAACATTATTGTAAATGCAATCACTGTCTCAATATGCGGCTCAAAGAGGTCACAGCACAAATAATTATAACCAACAAAACTAATCATGTTAGGTTTTTTTTTCATAGCGTGGTGAATGTGCAGGTTACAACCTGTGTTTTGGAGTTGATGATTGTGTAATTGCTGAGTTTTGATTAATTTACTGCTATGTGTAGTGTCAGGCAGTAGTACACGTTACAATACAATAACATGTATGACTTGTTTAGGGTATGGTATTCACATTAACATGTTGAAAATGTCCTTAAACAGTGTTGTGTGTTTACACGTTAGTTCCATGGCTGCAAAACCAGGTTACATACATAACAACCCACACACTGCGGGATGCAGAACTCTACACACGGCTATTCAGATTTGTGGTTTTATTCGTGGATATTTTGTAGCCTTATCAGCTGGCTCACAATTGTGCTCTCTGCAGCACTACAGTTGAAGTGGGTCCTGAGTGTGAAACATTTCTTTCCTCCGATGAGGCCCTGCAGTCGCCATCATGCACTTTTCCCTCTCAGTAACAGTATAATTTGGGCTAATACGCCCTGTAGCGTATGTGCTCAACCAGGCAGGTCTGGATTGAAAAAGTATTATAGTAGTTTGAGGTGAGCTGGTGTGCAGGCAACCTAATATATCAGTCAAACAATATTTTGTATAATTGACTAACTAATTGTTCTCATTCAACTGGGTATTCTACATTTTCCTGTCAGGCAGTGTAATGATGTAATCTGACTATCCATTGTCTTGTCAAACATGGCTTGCATTGCGCTAATAGACCGATCCGCTGTATCCCGTGGAGGATACAGAAAATCTACTGCAGCAGTCAGCTAAAAGACAACCCGTGTCCTCGAGAGAGATATTTAAACTTGAAAGACTTTTTTTGTAGGTCCATTCTGTTATCACTGCAAAAACTTGCACAGACACTAAAGCTGTAAATGTAAAATACGCAATACAGATATAATGCAGCACTATAGGCCTGTATAAACCACTTAATGGATGTCAATGAATGAATGGATGCAATTAAGATTGTTTGAGTCGGTTATTTTGCAGTCCCTACAACATCATTAGATTTCTACCCGAGCACTGTGTGTGGCGAGACAACACACGTAGATGGATGCTGATAATGCTGTGCTTTGTTATTTTGGAACAGAAAGGATTCAGTACATGTCCGTTGTGTTTGGAGATTTACCCAGTTTCCACCTCCCAGGAACTTTGGGAAGTGTTTGTACGCTGAATGTGAATGTTACTTGCTCTTTGAGTTACAATGTGTATAATAGTTATGATGGAGGGTGAATGTAAAGTAAACATGGCATATTTGCAGGATAGGACATTAGACAAACCGTGCTGGATGCTCTGTGAATCCAATTTGCTTTGCATCACCCGCAGCCTTGACTCTTTGTTTTTTTTGAAGTTCCTTCCAATTATTGCAGCTGAGCATACTGTTCCACTGTCAATATGTGACTGGCATAAAGCTAGAAGAAAAAGCTGTTTGTGTATGCTCTGCATGCTGATTTACCATTCATATAATACAACAGCAAGGGCAACAAGTGACAAATGAAGTTTGTTGGACTGAAGTATGTTAGACTCTATTGACATAATAACTCCACTGTATATACACTCTAGCATAAGGCAGGGGTGTCCAAAGTGTGCAGTGTTTTCTTTCGTTTTTTTTGTTGTTTGTTTTGTTTTTTTTATCGACCCTTGGCACATTCTAAAAAAATAATAACTAAATAAGAAAACAAAAAAAACACAGCAGAATTGGAAAAACAGAGCAGTAATTTTACAACAAAAAAGACTCAATGTCAATATAATTTTAAGAGAAAAAATTAAATAAATATGAAAAATGTAAGAAAAAAAGTCATAACATAAAACAAAAAATCTAGTTGCAATTTTTGGAAAATGAAGTTGGGAAATATTGCAATAATAAAGTCAAAATATTATGACAGTAAAGAAGGGATGCTCCAATACTGTACATCGGCCACTGATTAGTATTGGACGATTTTTTAGAAAAATCATGTGATCATGTGATGCCATTCAATGCCAATGGCAAAAAACGATCACCTGCGAAAAGTCTGATTGCAGCCCCCACTGGTGGGGGTCTGATTGCAGCGATCCATGCATGCGGTGCAGTGTCTTTCCCTAACTAACATCTTTGGTCTTTTGCCAAAACAAAAACAATAATGTCTGCCTTGTGGAACTTACCTGCCAACACGTCACGAAAACTATCTTACGGGAGTAGAACGTTAAAAAACTTAAATTTAATACAGCATTTGAAGAACAAACGCCTGACAAAGTACGGTGAGTTTTCGAGGCTCACCATGTAATCATCAATCAAACGGCAGCTAAAGCGACCATGTGGACAACACTGGCCCGTGTGTGCTTGACAGTCTGAGAGCTAACCAAATAACCCAAAAAATATTTAAATTCATCGAACGAGATAACCAGCCTTTCTTAGTAATGGAAGACAACGGTGTTCTCTCATTTACCTGTAAGTCCTGCTGGGGCTCCACCAATGTACTCACACATCCAAAATCTCCTTAAAGAAGGTGTCTCATCCTCTGTAAGTTTCATCAGTGATATATGCTCTCTTGAAAAAGTAAGTCATTTTTTGGTCAAAACTAAGGTCATTTTATGGTTCCTTGTTTTATATTATATAGCCAGTAGCAGGGGTTCAGCCAGGAATTTTGGGTTCAGTGAAAATTAAAAAATATATATATATTTTGGCAGTCGAAGGATCTTGAAATTTTCCTGAATTCCCCGCCTTATACTGCAGACTTGGCCAATAGCACTCATCATAAATACAGTACATACATTAAAAAAACGTATAATTAATACATGTGATCGGTATTGGCCGATTTCACTCCTGGATGAAAAATGTAATGCAAGGAGAAAAGTATTCAAATTATATGTTTTGTAGTTACACACCTGAGATGCTGGCTGTCTTTTTCCTTAAATATAAAAAACATCTTATCATATCTGCATGGTTGGTTGGTTGAAAATGTAAAAGTGGCCCCCGCATCCTTTGATTTTTCCTTATGCGGTACCTCGTGGAGTTTTGCATACCTCTGGTATAAAACATAGTTAGCGCTCGGTAAACTCGGCCTCTAAGCATCGGCTGGCAGCACAGAGTTTCTCATTACCCGCCAGCACATTTGCCAGATGCCTCATCATTACGCGTCCGTCTCCCCATGGTGGCCCCTGTCACTCAGGCTGTCTGAGGAGTTCAATAAATGTTTGTTGTAAGCCAATCTGTTTTGGTCCAACTAATGGATTGTATACTGAATGTGAATGACGCCTGCCCTTTGAGCCGAAGTCCCTCCAATCTTCTACTGAGGACACTAATTTATGACCTTATGGTCAGTGCAGTGCAGATTTTTGGCCACATTTGCAATTTTTAAAAATGCATGTTGCGTTTTCTTGAACTAACTGATAGTTTGGAATTCTGTTGTGTGGAAATTGTGTATCTGTGTCAAAATAGAGTGCAGTGTTTTTGCTGCACTCCACTCGGTAGAGGCGCTGTCGATTCAGCGTCAACGAGCTTACAGTCTGTAGGACAACATGATTAGGCTTGGGCATCGTTGAAATTTGAATAAATCCGATTCCAATTCCGTGTTTAGATTACTCTCTATTCCAGGGCTTTTAAGAAACAGGGTCATAAAAGTCTGCATGGTTGAGATGGAGGCGCTAACTAGAGTTCCTTTTCCATGAAATGTCTGAACGTCCCATCCATTCATTTTCTACTACACATACACCATGTGTCCCTGAACGCCTCCGTAATTTTTTCAAATGATATGAACTTTTTATCAACTTTACTATGAATTTCTCACAGAACTCTTTTCAAGGGAGTGCACTTTCACAAAAGATGTTTGCTTTTAAAAAGCTCAAGATAAACATTTCCACACACAGTATGCTGTTGTTTATGTATTCCTGAGTGTGTGGTGTTTCTGCGGGCACTTAAACGTACACTAATGGGTGCAGAACATCAAACAACTGCCAGTGGAACCGAGGGTTACACTGGCAAGAGAACAGACATTTAGTGTTCCCTGGTTCAGAGTACTCAGAGCAGGGGTCTGAAACTCATGGCCCGCGTGCCATTTGCAGCGCTACACTGAACTAATGTTATCACATGGAGACAGGGATTCACTACCTACAATCATGATTCTAACATCACAGCATCTAACAGGTAAGTAAACACACAGAGTAACTACGACTATGGATAATAACTAACAACTCTAAACACATAACTTCAGCCACTTTTTACAAACCTACCACAATGCATGCTGGGAGCTGCCATCACTCCATCGCTCAATTAGGGGTGTGACAAAACATTTTGGTCTCAAACTATCACAATATAAAACCCTACTATGGATTATTGATACGCTCTCACCTTGTACCGTTCCTTCTTAGTGAGCCGAGTCACCATTTTACGTGTCATCTAGGAGGATCTCCTCGCTAGAACGGCAACATCCTTCGTCAAAATATGAAATTATTGATTCGTTTTTTGTGTCACCCTATCATTTGATCAAGATTTTGTTGATATCGTGAGCCATGTGTCGCAAACTGTATTGTATATCAGCTTTCTGATATTCCCAACCCTACTCCCAATATTTGGTACAGTCCAGCCTCATCCAGACTTAACCTCCAGCGGCCTCAGCTGAAATTGACTTTGAGACCCCTGGGTTAGAGGAAGTCCGACATAACACGTCAAAGATGGAGCACACTGTTATTTCTAGACCATGATGTTGGTCGTGAACCCTCTTTTGCCTGATATCACTGAGTTGCAGATGTTTATTATATATAATAGATATCATCATCATAATAATAGCACGAGCTACTGTTGTGGCCGTACTCCTGCTAAAACTCAACTCTGAATCCCCGACATCACTTTCTGTCACCATGTCGGAAGACATTCATTGAAACATGCATGAATGAGCACAGGTCTTATTTATGTCTTAAATGTCTTACTTTTCTCATTATATCCACTACGTTGGGTAATGTGAGTGTAAAGGTGACTATAGGGGTGTTATTTCATCTTGAAATATAAGTTGGGCCTGACTGTAATTCTCACGACCAGCCAAACTATAAAAAACTGTGACTCGTAGTCCAGAAAAAATGCTACCCATTCAAGAAAATTTTGTCAAATGCCCATCCCTATACCAAACCAAATATGTGCAAAACATCCAGAGACCATTTGCAATACTCATCTCTAAAAACCTTACATTTTAATCAACACCAATGATCCCCCAACCCCAAAGTTTATACCAATCTTGTTCCAACAGCTTGTTTTTAACCAATCAACATTCCACCAAAAGGTCATTTCTGCACATCAGCATGCCAAGTGATGCTTTGTTACAGCGGCAGTCTCTGGCAAATTAAAGGCTGCAGATGGAGCAGCCTTCAGCTGGCTTTAGGCGGTCAATATTCTATAAAGGGAAATACAGGCTGAACTAGAAGCAATTATGGTATGGTATTGTATGCGCACGCGCGTGCGTGTGTGTGTGTGTGGACATTTTGCCTATTGGAAAAATGTATATAATTGGTTGGCTATTTCTCATATTCATTGACTCTCTGTGGAGAAATGGGATTATTCATGTTGAATTACAGTTACAAATTTTGTCAGTTCAGCAGTATTAACGAATATATTGAGAGGGAGAGTTTTTGTAAATGGTCTGCAGTCTTCTTTCAACGCTAGTTTCCTACGGAGCAGAGTAATGTTGGGGCATTCATTGTAACTCAACTTCAAAACACAACAATTCAGCATAATTATCCGTAAACGATGGATTTATTTACAGTCACTATTATTATGTCAGTGGATCCATCCAAATTGATTGTCTATCTTAAATTTGATTTTGTTTTTTTTTTTCTTGCATGGGGGTACTTGCACGATGTGAAAATGTCACCACTGACAACACTGGCAAAGCAGAGGCTGATGTGTGGAGGAAGGACGGAGGAAGAGGGAAAGTTTTCCCAATGCCAGATGGAAGAACAGTTGGCACCTCTCTCATTACAGTGGGGATGGATTTTATTTCTACTTTTTTCATGCCGAAAGTCGCACAAACACACACCGTCCCCCCCTGCTCCACTTCACCTTCCCTTCATTGTCGAAGGAAAAGGACTCTCATCTGAAGTGGAGAGGCAGAGAATGGAAGGAAAGAAGTCCACGGGTGACGATGTTTTATGCTTTAAATGGGGTCAGCACACTACGGTCACTCGATCTGAATGCTGAAACTGCTGCGTAATGTTATTTTGCTGGGTTGGTTTTTGGCTATTGCTTTTCTTTATCTGTGTATTCACGCAAGCTTTTCTAAATGCAAAAAAAAAAAGCCTTTTGTCTTTTGATCCAAGCAGACAAGAGCAGAAGGCCACAAGCCATCTAACACGTGCCGAATATAGCTTCGTGCTCCCACTGGGTTTAGACAAGGAGGCTGGATGGCACCATAGAGAGCACGACTGCGTATGTTCCTTTTTGAGCGCTTGTACATTTTTGAGTGCACACTCGGTTATATACAGGTCCTTCTGACTTCCGTCAGTGATTGGTTACCTACGCACCTGCATGAGTTAACGAATAAATTGAACACTGGACTAAGTTGTTTCAACACGTGCACCATTCGCTTGCAGCAGCGTCGCCAGGCTGCGAAGCACGGACGGATGTCATAATGTGTGTCTTATTCACAGCTACTCGGAGTGAATCATGTCCCCTATTAATTAAATGTTTACACTTCATCATGTCTACCAAGTGTAAGACAGGCTCTTCTGGTGGAAGTGCGCTGAGAAAGAAAAAGGCCATCACCGTGGAAGTGAAAATAGACCATCAGAAGGATCGTCCGGAGTTCTGAGAGAGGTGAAAATGTTGGTTTTGCTGTATAACTGTGTCTGTCGTTGGGATACAGATCGTACTTTTAACCAGGTGATGTGGGCCTGGTCCTGTGAAAGCGACAGTGATAACTAAGCAACGTAGTGGTCTTATTATTGAGATGGACAGTTTGCTTGTGTGGGATCAACACCGTATCCCAGCAAGCCTTATGTTGATTCAGGAAGTGATCCCGCACTGTCTAACCTCTACCTGCCTATATCACTTCTGCCAAATTCTACTAATCTACCAAATAAACCACTGGGATAAAACAAACAAATGAACTCTTTGTCTGCCTGTTTAAAGGCAAGAAATGAGGGAAAGAGACATGTTTTGCACATGGCGATATAGTCAGCAAAATTACTGAGTTCATGTTCATTTATTTTGTGGTGAATTCATTTTATTTGTTTATTATATTTCCAGGCCTAGCGCCCAAGAGGCTTTTTTTTTCCCGAATGAAAAATCTTCTCATGTTTTAATCTCGCGACATCTTGTGATACACCTTGTGTGAAGCGTCAGAGTTGAAGGCTATGGTGTGAGAAAATGCACGATAGGGCCACAATACACTGTTGTCTTTTATAATCAAGTTTTGAATAAGTAATCATTGAAAACCCCGGCTAACAGCCTGTCAAACCGCATCTCATGTCTGGCTGGAACTGCAAGGTGAGAGTGTGTCGCCACTGAATAATGTTATTTAATCAAAATACATTGCTTCTCATTGTATGGCAAATGTGTCACTCAAATTGGAGGAAACAGCAGCAGTCAGGTGTTGAAGAGATATGATAAAATGGCGAGAAAATGACAGGGAGCAAATTGGGGCTAATATGAAGAAACACTTGTGACAGTGTGGAACACCTGTGTTGATATTTAAATGCATTATCATGTAAAAGCAAAGCATCCGGAAAGTGACGTGCATGCGCAATCCCTCACACATCACTCACATTTCCGTGTGTTTATGGAAGTAAAGATTGCTGCAGTGTGTGCTGCAGTGTGTTCTGTAGTGATGTGCGATTCCACTGATTTAATTTCCAATCCGATACTGGGTAACATGCAGCATCGGCGATACTATGTATACACCTAGTGTGTTTGGTCAATTTTACCAAGTAGTGTACAGTATTTAGCTTAGCATGTTGGCCACACAGTCGGACATCTTTAAGATCCTGGTTCTAATCTTTGTTGGGCATATCGGTGTGGAGTTTGCATGTTCTATATGTGCGCAAGTGGATTTTCTCCAGGTACTCCGGGTTCCACCCACATTCCAAAAACATGCATGTTTCTGGCATCACTAAATTGTCAGTAGGTATGAATGTGAGTGGGATTGTGATTGTTTGTCTAGTATATGTGCCCTGTCATTGGCTGGCCAACAGTCCAGGGTGTACCCCGCCTCTCACCCGTAGTCAGCTGGGATAGGCTCCAGCATACCCCTGCGACCCTAGTAGGAAAAGCGGAATAGAAAATGGATGGATGGATGTACAGTCATTCAAACCATACCATAAAGAATTACAACATCATATTCATCTATTGATGTATTTTAAAATCTGATGTACAAACAAAGATCGGACAAATTTCTATACTTGAAGGATGAAAAGTATCAATGTTTTGATTTCAGAATCAACTTTAGAGAATGAAGGAAGAATGAAACATCAATATTTATCCACACATGACTAGTGTGCTCATTGCCAAAAATGCATTCCTGAACTCATTTTTGGCAATGTCAAGGATTTTGTGCAACGGGAGTCAATATTTTCTCACCCAAATGATTGTGTGTTGATGGAGAATAGGCAGGAAGAGAGCAAGAAGTTTGGCTTTGGCGGTTCGTAGACTTGTTATGAAGTCTGTTCCAAGGAGTGTGTGCATGTCTGAGGAAAAAAGATGCTTCACAAACACCTTTTTAAAATTATTTTCGGATGAGAAGAAGAACTTTTTCCTAGATTGGTGGGTATCCTTATCCAAGTCGATAAACGATAAACCAAGACTTTCCATGCTGTCCTGTATATGTCGGATATATGCAACCTGACCTTTCATACTGCAGTAGCATTGATACATAACATAACGAGGCCTGAATTGCATTCTAAAAATTCGGAAATGTTACTGTTCACACAGATGTGAAAAATCACATACCGGTCACATAAAAAAATCTGAATTGACCTGTTATGTGAACAGCCTTATTGACCTACAATGGCGATTTGAGTGTATTGAAACATCCATCTTTGTTGCACGGCATCCGAGTGGTTAACACATTGACCAACGTCAGGAGATCTGGAAGACCTGGCATCTCTTTGTCTATGTGGCGATTGGCTGGGGACCAGTACAGGGTGTACCCAGTTTCTCTCCTGCTGGGATACAATTCAGCATAACCCCATGACCCTAGTGAGGATAACTGTCATAGAAAATGGATGGATCAATATTTTTATCCGTGAAAAGAGATTTTCTAAGCATTTTCTTTCAGATTCCATTTTCTATCTTTCTATCCATGAATGGGCGGATGTTCCATCATTTTCAAAGCCACTTGCCCTCACCAGAGTATCTAAAAAACGTACATGTTCTAATGGGCTTACTTATGGTGATAGTCTGGACTATCCCAATGCGATATGATACCATGCCAGCTTCTAAATAGATGAAGGCTGAAGATAAAACATTGTGCAGCCACCTTAATGCCTTCGGATGTAATAGGCTATTAGATTCCTGCTTTATAGTTTGAGCACTGCAGTAGTTACACCAAACTGTCTCTCTAAGAGATCTAACTTCTTTAAGCTTGGACGCCTAATGAGAACAATGACCTTGTGTTCCATTTAGAAGCGTTGGATTGTCTGTCTATCTCCGCACTAGCAACTCTTCTCCTTTAATCACATCCATCTCGAAGTATTCACCCCGTTTTGTATTAGCTTTCTTTTGATTTTCCTCCCAGCATGTTTAGCCATCCTTTCAGCCCTCTTGCCTTATTCTTCCTTTGGGTGTATCCCGTCGGTCGCTGCAACGGCATCCTAAATACAATTACAGTCCACAGCTGAATGGAGAGGAAGGGTCCTCTGGGATATGTGGAAACAGTAAATGGTCAGGAGGCTTGGACTGAGGAGGGAACAGCAAATCCCTAATTCAATTGGCTGAACCTCGGCAACAAGCCTCTGGCGACTCCTCCTGTGGAATCAGTGGAGTCAAACAATGTGGCTCAAACCGCCTGAGATATTTTTATTTACGGGCACACACTCACAAATTGACACAAATGCATAACATTTCCCCTGCACATTGTTTGGTTCTATTCATAGTACAATTCTATATGGAGGAGGCACTCTATTTGATACCACCAAACAAGTGCTACAATAAGGATGCATCCCAAAGTAGCAACAAAGGAAATTCACTTCCACTGTGTATTATGTATTAGTTATTATTTATTGTGTGATTGCTGATTGCTGAGACGCACCTTCGCCTGCGCCTCGCCAAGGGGTGTGTTTTAGGCGCATTTTGCAATTTCGTGCCAGGCACAGCCTGACTTAAGTACACCTCCGCCCCTCCTGCAAGTGGCAAAGAGGGAGGAGAGAAGGCGTGACTGGGTTTAACACAGCTGGGTCAAATCTTTACCAATCAAATCAGCTGCTCTACTCACCTTTAAATGCGCCGCTGGCGAAGCGCATTGCAAGTTTCGTCGAATATGGATGAAGAAAGCGGACAACGGCCAAACTTCTCCCAGACGAAAAGTGATGTTTTGGTCCGGGAGGTCCAAGCTCGCAGTGGCCGAATATATGGTCATGCGAGCAGACCTCCACGGACTGATGATGCAAAAGTGGAGTGGGAGTATAGTAAATCATGTTTGCACTGACGTGAAAAAAACAGTTCGATGATGTCAGAAAAAGGGCAAAACCAAAACTTTTAAAGCACCGGGGCGGCCTCACAACCAGTGTGACACTGACCTCGTCACACTGTCAGTATTAGGGGTTTTGGTGGTGCTGAGGTTGGTTGTACAGGTAAGGTAAGCATTTTTTCCCCACTAATAAAGAAACCAACTAATTAAAATTATTTTTGCAATTCTCGTTTACAAAACCAAAGATGTCAATACGTTCGATTATTCATTTATTTACAATTAACCACATCCATATTAGATCCACTGGCCACTGATGAGGAGGATGAGGATGGGGGAGGCGATAGGGACAGAGGAGGTGGTGACCATAAGGAAACGGCACGACAGAGTCAGACGAGACAGTCAACATAAAACAAAATGTATGTTCTGATTCAGATCGTTACTTTAAATAGTGGTTGTTCTGATTATTAAATGCATTCAAATGTGCCTGACATTGTGTAAACCGGCCTGTGGGGTTTTGGTGACGTGACAGATTACCACTAGGCCGGCTGCGCTTAGCCTTGCGACAAGAGTAGACCAGGTTGGAGCTGGCGAGCTTTCCGCGCAGCTTCGGCAAAGCTTTTTGTCATGAAAATGTCACTACGGGCCCCTCGGTCTACCAAATTACCAATTGGCTGCTCACGGTGTTGCGCCGGACAAAATGACCACTGCGCGGCGCCACCCGTGAAATTAGAGCCCTTTATATAATGAGAAAAATAATAATAATAATAATACAATTCTAATTTTACAAAAAAGGTCATATTAACTAATTAATTAGTGACCCTCGACACATTCTAAAAATACAAGAAAAAAACTAATAAAATGGACAAAGCAGCAATTTCTCATAAATAAAAATAAATTATTAAGACGGTAATGGCATAATTTTAAGGAAAACATAGCATAAAGTTAAAATATTATTAGGGGAAAAATGTCAGTATATATTAAACTAATAATGAGTACTTTTGCAATTTTTGGAAAAATAGGTTGGGAAAAAGTTATATTATTACTATAATTAAGTCAAAATTTTATGAGAATGGCTGACTGGGTAGCACGTTGGCCTCACAGTCAGGAGGTTCAGGGTTCGAATCTCCATTGAGCATCTCTGTGTGGAGTTTGCGTGTTCTCCCCGTGGGTGGGTTTTCTCTGGGTGCTCCGGTTTCCTCCCACATTCCAAAAACATGCATGTTAGGTTAATTGGCGACTCTAAATTGTCCATTAGAGTGTGAATGCGAGTGTGAATGCTTGTACGTCTGCCCTGTGATTGGCTGGCGACCAGTGCAGGGTGTACCCCGCCTCCCGCCCAAAGTCAGCTGGGATAGGCTCCAGCATACCCGCCACCCTAATGAGGATAAGCGGCATAGAAAATGGATGGATGGATTACAAGAAAAAGAAGAAGAAGAAAGTTGAAACAATTTTTTTAAGTAAAAAATGTAAGTAAGTAAGAAGAAAAGGTCCACACTAATATGATATATTAGTAAATTAGTAATATTAGTAATATTTGCAAATGCGTAGGTTTAAAAAATGTAAGAGTAGACCTCGCACCCTGTGACTTTTGCGTAAGCGGGTAAGCGGCGCTCAGTGGAAGAAGTTTGGACACCCCTGCACTAGAAGGCTAAGAAAACCAACTGTATTTATTTGTTTCATCTTCCGTGACTCTTCATCACCTGTGCCATCGATGCGGCCGCCTGTGTCGCCCCATGCTTGTGCAAATAGCAGCATTAGGCTCCATACCATTGGAGATAATTGGAACAAAGTGGAGGATCGATACAGAGGGCACACACATACACAGCAGTATAAACAAGCACATCTTCACATACACTTTGTGTGCTGGCTGGGCCACTGCAATCAATACGAGTCAGAGGCAGGATTTTCTTTTGCATTCCCAACACACACACTCACACACTACCCAGCATTGACCACACAGATAAGTTTTCTTCTTTGTGTTACAAATTAATTGGGGCTTTTTCAGCTCCACTTCGGCAAAAGACCTCCCTAATTTGAGGCCAAGAACTTGCGGCTAACTATTACAAACATTCTGCTGTGCACATAGCACGGAGGGATGTCCATGTATTACTGTGGGTGTTCTGCAAATATGAAAGCTTCTCTTAGGGGGTAGCGAGAGCAGCCGGCTGAAACTAACATGCGGATCTAAGTGGAAGCATGCTGATGCGTCTAAGAGGATGTGTGCTGATGTAGGAAGTTACTACATCCCATTAAAGCATGGATGATGTTTGATCACAGGCTCCAGTCATCCGTTGTTTGTTTGTTTTTGTTCGCTGGACGACAGCTCTCCAAATGCCTTCTGTGAGAAGACTGTTGTTCTCTCTGGCAAAATATTTATGGACGTGGAGGCAAAACAGAATGCGCTACTTTGTTGCAACCAGCACAGGTGTAATGACCCGAATATATGATCTAACCGCAATTTTTCAAGACCGGTATATTTTCAGACATAACATATTGGACAAAAATGTGATTGTTTAGATAATTAGATTGAGTGGTTAGCATGTTGGCCACACAGTCAGAAGATCTGGAAGACCTGGGCACCTCTGTGTGGAGTGTGCATGTTTGGGTACGTGTGTTTCCTCCGGGTACTCCGGTTTCTACCACATTCCAAAAAGATGCATGTTTGGGTAATTGGCGACTATAAATTGTCCATAGGTATGAATGTGAGTGAATGCTTGTTTGTCTGGCCTGCGATTGACTGCTGACCAGGCAAGGGTGCCTCCTGCCTCTCCTGTACAAAATGATAGCACTTGCAACTATCTTTGACCCCAATTTGGATTATTTAGTAGCTGTAAAGAGAGAAAATCGGAGAGCTGAGTTGAATGATTTCAAGGCATACTTCATGGTAAAGCGTGTTGATCCCGTTATTCTCAACACCAATCTTTAATCCTCATTTATCCCATCCATTCATCATTTGTATTGACAGTTATTTATATGCATTTTGAATTATGGATGTCAAACTATAAATGCTTATTTTGTGTTAATATTTTGGCTGTCTGGAACAGATTAAATTGATTTTTTTGTGGGAATAATTAATTTAGATAAAGAATGTTGGGATTAGGGTCGGACCTTCTGGAATGAATTCATGACTAACCAGGTTCCACTGTAGTTTGCTGAAGTCTAAAGAAGCACAGCAAAAGACTCAAAAATCTCATTGAGATTCTCACATCCTTATATGCTGATCAGTTTGGCATCTATTTCAACCTTGTTAAGAGCCAACCAAAGGCAACACGTTATATAATTTGAAAATGTTGCCAACAGCCAAACTCTCATTATTAGATAATTATATTAGGATTTACTGAATACCTTGAAAGTTGCAAAAAAAAAGATGTGCCTGCAAGGTGAAATCAATGAGCTGAAATGATGAAAGCTTAAGAAAAGTAAGCTAGAATTAAAAAAAACATGAAGTGGGGAGAATTTAAAAAACTTGAATACTGTTGGTGTGGAGGGTGCCAATGAAAAAGTTGCACAACGCCACGACTGCAAAGCAGTGAAGCAGCGGAGCAGAAAAGACAATAGCACGTCAAATTTAGAGCCATACATTTTGTCTTTATCGTGTACTTAATTCAGAATAAAATTGCATTTTGCACATGCTTTAGGCAAGTCTTATCAAATGAATGAGTGCTACAATGAAGGCTTACATTAGCTTTTTTATACTACCAGAATAGACGCAGTCAATGTGTTGAAAAGAATCAATGCATAATAACCACGCATTGCAGGCAACGGAACCAATAAGGGAGCTATAAAAGCAGACTGATGGAAGAGGAGGACTCGGTGAAATAATGTGTTAGAGATTTGCTCAAAGACTAGGGAAAACATTCTCCAGAAATTCATTTTATTTGACGATGAACGACAGGAGTTGCCTCGGAGGGTTTGTAGGCGCTGTGCACATTACTTCATGGAGGGAAGGCAGACGAGAAGGACAAATAACATGGCGAGCCAAGTAGTCTCTCCTTTATTGTGAGGCGATGTCGCCTGTCAGTGGAGATTGTGGAGCGGAAGGCACACACTAAAAATTTGTTTGCCCATATGATTTCCACTTGTTTTGGCGGGACTCTGTAAAAATCCGCTCAGACTTATTAAAATTCAGCTAGAGGTGAAGTCCACACAGTAGATGTCAGCCAGAAGTCAACTTGACAAGCCGGAACTTTGCCTTGACAGTCAGACGATTGAAGAGTTTAGTGCAGTTGGAGAAACAGAATACGTTTTTTTAACAGGTAGTCACAGTCTATCAGTTGCTTGTGAAGGAAAAGCAAGATGGGGCCCAGGACGGAGGCCTGGGGAGCCTCCAAAGGAATACAGATAGAGAGCAGACTTTGGGACTTTGGCAAAGCAACCTAAAAGATTTGGTTGCAGTCTTGTTATGGAAGGAAGACTTGTAGAGTTAGCAGTTTGGAACGAATATCACAAAAGAATTCAAGCTGGATAATTTTGTGTTCAGAACCTGTAGGGTGCACTAAATTCCTTGTCATGGTTTTATTTGGTTCATGTTCAAATTGTGTGTCATTCAAAAATCATTAAAGCAAATTATCTACAGTAACTGTAGCCTCGATTGTTCGTTGAACTTGCAGTACAGAACATAACATAGGACAGAATGCGGAACAGAACATAGTTGGAGCATGTCTTGGGGGATACATTATGGGAATTTATGACCATGCATTGGTCATAAACTACTACACTTTATGACCATTTATTTTAATAGTTGTATGGAAGATGAAAGATACGTGTCTTCAAGCAAATAAGGGATACTTAAACCACAATATTACTCTAATTAGTACATACAAAACTTTTTATAACTTCCAAATTTGTATATTACACTTTTAAATTCTTGGAAACTCATATTTTGAATGCCAGAAGATTATTATTCATAATTATTGTTGGTTATTTTTTTTAAATTGATTATTCATTTTTTCATCATATGTTTTAATTATCATTGCTAGCTTTTGGCTTTGTAATATTTTTTTTATCAAGATTTCCACAACTGGTAGATGAAAAAAATAAATACAAATTGTCTTTCTTATTTTGGGTGTGTTATATTTCGAGGTCCTGGTGTGTGATTGTGTCTTTTTAAGTGACCAGAAGAAAAGCTCTAATTATACGGGAAAAAAATTTTGCCCCCACTTTTTATTTACATATTTGACTCTCTAGATGTTGACTATAAGACAGCTTCTCTTTTTTTCACCTTTTATAGGAAAAAATACAATCCTATATTTGGGTCACTACGGTAATTGTCTTCACCGGAAACAAGCTCGACTTACTGTTGGCAATGCGAACCAGGCTCCTGCTTCGATTGTACAAGGACCGAATGGCACCCCCCCACAGGACACCACGAGAGACACGGTCGAATGCCTTTTCCAAGTCTACAAAGCACATGTAAACCGGTTGGGCAAACTCCCACATACCCTCCAGTACCCTTGCAAGGGTGTAGAGCTGGTCCAGTGTTCCGCGACCGGGACAAAAACCACATTGCAACTCTTGTAACCGAGGTTCTACTAACGGTTGTACCCTTCTCTCCAGCACCTTGGAGTAGACTTTCCCAGGGAGGCTGAGGAGTGTGATCCGCCTATATTGGAACACACCCTCCGGTCACCCTTTTTAAAAATGGGGACCACCACCCCGGTCTGCCAGTTCAGAGGTACTGTTCCCGACTTCCATTAAATATTGTCGAGGCATGTCAACCAAAGACAGTCCCCCAACATCCAGAGCCTTGAGGAATTCAGGGCGAAACTCGTCCACCCCCGGAGCCTTGCCATTGGGGATCAATTAACTACCCCAATTACCTCAACCACGGTGATAGAACTGTCCACGTACGTATCCTTAGACTCTACTTCCTCTACGGAAGGTATGTCAGTGGGATTGAGAAGGGCCTCAAAGTATTCCTTCCACCGACCAACTATCTCCACAGTCGAGGTCAGCAAGCCCCCTTCCGCACTGTAAACAGTGTGAACTGGGGGCTGCCTCCCCTTTATGAGGTGTCGGACGGTTTGCCAGAACCTCTTCGAGGCCGACCGAAAGTCATGCTCCATAGCCTCACAAAACTCCTCCCACACCTGAGTTTTTTCCTTGACCAACGCCGAAGCCGCATGCTGCTTGGCCTGCCGGTACCTGTCAGCTGCAGTCCCGCAAACCATCCATGCTTGATAGGACTCCTTCTTCAGCCTGACAGCAGCCCTAACCCCCGGTGTCCACCATCGTGTTTGGGGATTGCCGCCACGACTGGCACCAACCACCTTGCGGCCGCAACTACGACTGGCTGCCTAAGCAATAGAGGCACGGAATACGGCCCATCCGGACTCAATATCCCGGTCCTCCCTCGAGATGCAAGCGAAGCTCTGCCGGAGGTGAGAGTTCAAGACGAACGAGACACTCTGCCAGCCGTTCCCAGCACACCCTCACTACGCGTTTGGGTCTACCAGGTCTGTCTGCCATCTTTTCCAACTCATCTCCAGGTGGTGGTCAGTTGACAGCTCAGGACCTCTCTTCCCCCGCGTGCCCAGAACATGGGTACGCAGGTCTGATGATACGACCACAAAGTCAGTCAAAAACCTGCGACCTAGGGTGTCCTGGTGCAAAATGCACTTATGGACATCATTATGTTCGAACATGGTGTTTGTTATGGACAAACTGTGGTTCCTGCAGAAGTCCAGCAACACCACACGGGTACAGATCAGGGAGGCCGTTCCTCCTAACCACGCTCCCTCCAAGTCACACTGTCATTGCCCGCATGGGCATTTAAGTCTCCCAGTAGAACTATGGAGTCACCAGCTGGGGTGCTCTCCAGAACCCCTCTGATAGAATCCAAAAAGGCTGGGTACCATGAACTGTCTTTCAGCACATACGCACAAACCATAGTCAGGAACCTTTTCCCGGCCCAAAGGCGTAGGGAAATAACCCTCTCGTTCACCGGGGATGACTCCAGCACAGAAGCTCTAAACCGGGGGGGCTATTAATAAGCCCACACCAGTTCCCCGCCTTTCCCTTGCAGCAACTCCAGAGAAGAACAAGGTCCAGCCCCTCTCGAAGAATTTAGTTCCAGAGCCCAAACTGTGGGTTAAGGGGAGTCCGACTATATCTAGTCGGAATGTCTCCGCCTCTCCCACAAGCTCGGGCTCACTCCCCATCAGAGAAGTGATATTCCATGTCCCAAGAACCAGATTTGGCCGCCGAAGACCAGGTCGCCCGGACACCGGCCCTCGACCACTGCCCAAATCGCATTGCCCAGAATCCTTATGCTTGCCCCTGCAGGTGGTGGGTCTGCGGGGGGGAGTTCCTGTGTTCCTGATTCGGGCTAGGCCCGCCCAGGCCCCACGGGTGAAGGCATGGCCACCAGGCGCTCGCCTGTGAGCCCCTCCCCTAGGCCTGGCTCCAGGGTGAGGCCGCGGTGTCCCACGTCCGGGCGAGGTGCGGTCACTCCTAATGGTATTCTTCATTAGGGTCTTCTGAATCACTATCAGTTTGGCCCATCACCTAGAACCTGTTTGCCTTGGGAGACCCTACCAGGGGCATAAAGCGCCTGACAACATAGCTCCTAGGATCACTTGGGCATTCAAACCCCTCCACCATGATAAGGTGGTGATTATTTGCAGACGATGTGGTCCTTACGGCCTCATTACGCTGTGACCTCCAGCGTTTACTGGAACAGTTTGCAGCTGAGTGTGAAGCTTCTGGGATGAGACTCAGCACCTCCAAATTCGAGGCATGGTTCTCAGTCGGAAACGGATGTACTGTACCCCCTGGGTTGGAAGTTAGGTTTTGCAGTTAGGTTTTGCCTTAGTTGGAGGAGTTCAAGTATCTCAAGGTCTTGTTCACAAGTGAGGGATGGTTGGAGCGTGAGGTCGACAGACGGATCGGTGCAGCATTATGGGTGTTTCGGGCATGCCCAGCCGGAGAAGGCCCCGGGGAAGACCTAGGACACGCTGGAGGGACTATGTCTCACAGCTGGCCTGGGAACGCCTTGGTGTCCTCCCGGTGGCGCTGGAAGACATTGCCGGAGACTGGGAAGTCTGGACTTCCCTACCGAGACTGCTGCCTCCACGACCCGGACTCGGATAAGCGGAAGAAAATGGAATGGTAATTAATGGTAATTGTCTTGTATTATTTTTGTTGATGAAATTTCTGCAATTTGTATTAGTAGGTTTCTTCAGAAAATTGATGAGATAAATCACATAGTTTTACAGCCTTAAAGTTAGCTTTTGACTCACATTACCAAATATGGTTATTTTCCCTATAAAGGTCCACACGATATCCACCATATTCCCTCAAGTGTGAGATGATGGTGTGATTGTAGCGACTGAATACTTCCCTCAGAGGATCCTACAAACTTCATTCATTAAATGCCAAAGGTTTGCTTGCTGCCAACTTTATATATGCAGCGGCCTTTTACCCTGACAGCCAGTGGTTAGCAGTCAGCTATAGAGAGCATGCCTATGTGTCAGCTAAGTGACACCTGAATGGCCCCCTCACTCACCATGTGGTGTCAACACCTTTGTCTGCCTCTGACAGTACTGATGGATGTGACACGGCGACTCCTTGAGATCACTGCTCCCTCTGAGAGTTCGAGAGGAGTCCAAACCGTTGCAACCTAAGGGTACAAGGTGTCTTTGTCTCCTACACAAACAAAAAGTCAGCATAATCCTTCAATGAGCCATCCAAGTGTTGAAGCAGCCATTGTGTACTTAAAATTAACTGGCCGAAGCATCTTTGTTGAGATGCAAATGTAGTTACATGCATTTAGCTCATAGCTGTGATGGAATGCCAAGCTGTCATGTGTCAGCGAGCAAAGACTCAAGAAAGTAATAAATGACATAGAATTGGTTCACTTATGTTTTTAAAGATAGGCACACATTGTGCAAACAAAGATTGTTTTTCGCCCAATTTTGAGTCGTCACAGTGCAGATTTTTGGCTGTAAAGTCAGGTTTATTCATATATCTGTACTTAACAGAAGGAGTAGGTCTACAACCACGTTACTCATAAGACAACCAAGCTGAACCATTTGGCGACAGAGGAAAGGAAAAATTTCCTCTATGGAAAAAACTGCAAAGCCGGTGATGGCTGTCACATCAGCTGTGACAGGCCTTGATTCTCAGCTCCTAATCTGTCATACAACAATACAACATTTCTTTTCCGGGAACATTGCAATACTGGTAATTTAATGGCAAAGTTTCTGAGAGTCTGTAATGTCAAGTAGGGTTGGGGAATATGGGCCTGTATAATGATAAGATAATAGGCATCTTGTATAAAATGCTACAAACCTTAACCCAAACAATTAAAAATAATTACATATATAGTTATCTTACCTATGGAACTGTATGGAGAATGTCCAAAGCAAGCTGGTATATTCCACTTGCTCAAGGCAGCTGCTTTTACAACATAAGATCCACTGTCAGTAGTGACACACTTGTTTCTTCTCATCTTGCGATGTTTTTTACCTGTGTCTTGCTCCGGGAAAAAAAACAAAAAACAACTTGTTTATGGGGCCACTTTATGGTTGAGTCGCTCAGCTACTCACACATGTGTGTAAAAACTCCATTGTAGTCATTGCTGTTTTCAGTTTTTCACGGCAATCTTGACACAGTGCTGGTATTTCTGGGAAATACTTTTGTGATTGCATCGCCTATCTTGGGTCAAATTTGCAGAGGAGGCGAATAAATCCTTCCTATTCGACTGAGTACATCATGTCTTTGGATAAATCATATGGCACTGCATCTGTCAGTTCATGCCATGGCTTACACTTCTTGTCGTACGGAAGGTCAATGTGGTCATTTGACAAACTAAACGTCAACACAAGATGAGTACTTTATGAGCAAGTGCCAACACGGCAGACAGGCGATGCTAGTGTTTATCAAAATTAAGTACAGTGAAACATTTTGGAGATATTTGTAATTTTTGGTCAGTGTAAATAATAATCTACTTATCTATCTACATAGCATGCACAAAATAGCCATTCATGCAAAATAATACTTACCGTTTCTAAATTTCTGAAAAAATTCTAAAAAATATTTTTTAAGGTGCGGCCTATCAAAAAGATAAATGATCCTGGCCCTGGAAATATTGTCCAGAATCAGGAACAAGGCTATATATGCCGATGAGAAGGATTTGCGCCTTATTAAAGGCGCTTTAAAGAGCCTGACGACAGAGCAACTGCAGGGAACTACAAATATGGAAATACCTAAGAAATATCCAAACACAGAGTGTCATGATGCGCTCGGCGCGGCACAGTGTAGCGACCCCGAGGATGCAGAGAGCTGAACGTCCGGCAGGTAAGTTGGAGGAATCTTTAATTGAGGTGCTGCAAGGCAGCGGCAGGAACATAAGAGCGTCACGTCACACGAAGAAAAACAACACACATCAATGAACCGACAAGTGGCCAAGAACACAACTGAACTAAATACTGCTGAACAAATTAGAAGCAGGTGCGAAAGAATGAAAAAGTAAAGCTGACCGGAAACCGAGCGGAATAGAACAGGAAGTACTAACAAAATAAGAGTACAAATCAGGAACTGAGGCAAAATAAAGAACAAAAGCAACACTGTCAGGAAGACAAACATACAGATCGTGACACAGAGAGGAGCTTCTCTGAGATCCATTATGTGGTCAACAACCTTAGCGAGGAAAATGGCGTACTGCTCAATGATATTAAGGTGCTACAAGATGATAACGCTGCCTTGCATAAGGAAGGGCAAGAAACAAAAAAAAACAACGATCAAACGAAGAATGCAATTGATGAGAAGGATCAGAATGCAAAAATGAACAATGTGATCCTGATGGGGCTCCAAATTAAACCCAGGGCAGAAGCAAATTAAATGGATGTTGCTTGAGTGACCATCGTTCTACAGTCATAGGAGGTGGTGTAGAAATGGAGACCATCAATTCATGTGTTCCACTGTATGGTAGAAACAACTCCACACATGCAATCATCATTAAGTTCATCAACATATAATACCAAACTGCACTGCTGAAACAGGGAAGGAAGCTGAAAGGTGCAAACATAAACATGAATGAGCCTCTGGCAACAAGCAATGTTGACATCGCCAAGAAAGCGCACAAGTTGAGGAAGCAGGGAAAGATTCAAGGTACTTTGACTGCCAACTGCAAAATCAACATCAAGCTAAATGGAAGTGGAAGAGGCCAGAGTGCTTGTTGTCAAAGATATCGATGATCTGGATAAATATTAAAAATCACATCAGCATCATAACACGTAAAATGGAGGATACAACCCACAAACAAATATAGATGCAGTTGGAAGGATTGCATTCAACATGTCGAATTGTGAATTGTAACATTAGGTATTCCAATGTAACCTGCATGCATATTTTAAATACATTAAAATAATACCATACCATGACAGGTATAGTCTTCTGTTTCCACACAATCATAAACAGCATAAGTGTCTGAAAATGACAACAAGGAAAATTAATTAATTAATTAAATTTACATTTTATATTGATTTTCATCATTATATTATAATGTTTTTAATATTTTATGATAATATGTTACACGTATTTTAATTTGAAATGAGAATGTCTAAATGTACTGAACTCCTGCACCCATGCCAGTGTTTCAAAGAATGTTTGTGTGTGTAGCTCGACCGCCACCTTCCTTTAACAGCAAACTCCTGGAGACTGAATCTCTGGCACCTGTGCTGGTTGCAACCAAGTATGCACCTCATCTTGCAAAAATTGCTCCAATAGCTGATACATCAACAACCAATTGCACACAATCAATTAGTTAATTGATTAGTATCCCGGTTTCTGTAAAGTATGTAAATCTTGTGAGCTCATGTTTGCAAAGGACCATGTGCCTTCCGATCCTAATGGAGCATTGAGACGCTTGGCTGCATCACGGGGATCGCCGTTGTGTTGGGGGTGGACTTTTAACAGATGGCGACATCCACCTCCCAACATAGTAATGTTCAATTATCACTCTCCAATTAGCACCTTTGCTATGGGCGAGAACGACACAGACAAAGTGATAGAATCCTTCCAGAATCAACAGGAAATATAGTAGTAGCTGAAGAACAAACATCAACTATTTAGATTTGGTTTTATTTTTGGAACATACATTAACAAGCTTTTTGTCCCCTGGAGGTCACGTCACAGTTTCACACAGATGCCTGCCTCGCATCACTCTGTCCCCTATCCTCACCCCCTAGCCCTGCCAGCCCCTTGGGTGCCTTTGGAAAACACAATTGGAGCATGTTGGGGGTCAGCTTTAATTTGATAGGTTGGGAAAGCAAACAATCTGTTTATAAATGTATAAGGTTAATATAGTACAAACATTTTTAGAGCACATAAAAAACAATAATGTACATTTAATAAAATAAAATAAAGTAGTCCCTTGTTTATTGTTCCAGACCCAACCGTGGACATCTAACACCCGTATTGTCAACTTTGTATTACCCAATACAGTGGAAATAATATGAGTACATAAGCCATTTAAGACATAAATAAGACTCGTGTTTGTGTGTGTTGCTGTAAATGTGTTCCAGTGAGGGGAAGATGCAGTAAGTGGACAGGAAGTCACTTTGGGGTTCAGAGTTTAAGCTTGGAATGGGTTACTGAAGCAACATACCCTGTTTTTATTAGGGATGGTTGTGCCTGATAATTCAGACCTGCAATAAAAGTCCTTTGTACTGGCCATGAAGACATTGAACATTACAGTAACTGTTACTGATACCTACTGCACATCAATCCCAGCGTCTTTGCATGTGTTTTCTAAATGCCTTATATTATATGTATTTATTTATCCATTTATATGCTTGAAAATTCTTGCGTCAGGCGAAAAAATTACAAAATGCATACATTTTAAATAATAAAAGGCCGTATTCAACCACGAAACAGCATAATTTATTGATTATTATACTTTTGAAAACCATGATAAAGTGAAGCAGTGTAGTTCGAACCACAAAGTGGTGAGGGACGATTTTGCATGTTTTACTTCTACACCTGCATCGAACATGTAGGACCATTAAAAAACATAAATATTAATAACAATAATAATTACGGCAATAACTGTCGACTATGCACATTAAATATTTTTTATGATGATTTCTTATTTTGACCCATCCCAATCTGTTCTCACATTTGGATCGCAAGCCACCACTAAACAAAACCTACTAAAACATGCAACATTTAACCAAGCAGGCTGTAATTATTTAGAATATAAATAAGCAATACATTGGTCCCATACGGTGCCATTGGAGCAAACAATCTGTGGTTCGGATTTGTAGCTTCATTAAAGAGACTGCATTTGTATACTAGTTTCCACACATCGTTATTTCATCATATTTCTGCACATCATATTTGGAAGAAGGCAGGACCTTTGAAAATGTTTACTTCGACTGGGTCTGAGTCGTAGCTGTTCACTGGTACGTGCATTAATGAGCATGCATGCATGGACATGCATTAATTAGATATGACTGTGTAGAAACTGAATTGGAGAGGAGCTCAGTGTTTGACCGGAAGGACCCCTCAATAGGCGAGCCAAAAGCAATATAATTCAAAGGATGTTAAGTTTACAAACATATACAGTAGGCTTAAATCTTGGTCTCGACTTCAGCTACACTTGCCCTGATGGCCAAGAGATGCACGCCCTCGATATACAGAAACACCAACTCATCTACGCATTCCTGCATGCTGCATAAATCATTCATTCAGGGATTTACAGGTCCGAAAGCAGTTTATGTGCCTCTCAACATGCAGGAAAGCCACACAATGTCATAAATAGAAGCGGCTGTAAAGGTGATGGTTTGAATATGGGCGCTAACAGACTTGAAGCACTAACAATCACAGCGAGCGCCTCGCCGTGTGATGCCAAACGCTCCCTTGAGGCAGAGGTCACCTGTCAGCTCCCCCGTAGAGACACATGGAACGCGTTGCCAATTTAGCGCCATTCTAGCCTTTGTAATGCAGCATGGCACCAGCCCGCCTTTGTCCGCTGACCTTTGAATAATTCAGCCTGAGCAAAATGCTATGACACATTTTTGATCAAAGTTGCACTGTGAAGAGGTGGGTGCGGGGGTTCCAGATGGGCTACGTGTTTGACTTCACTGATGATGAAAGAGCACCTCCTTAAAGCAATCCTGGTTTAACACATGATTAGCACATTTATTCCCAATAACCACACCCTTGAACTTGGTTGGGGAAATGGTAATCATATTAGACATAAAAGCTGTTATCCTTTTTATACCAAGCATGGAAGCACAGGCAAGAAGTACAATAAGGGCAATTAGTTAGCAGGATTATTTATAAACCACATGACCAGTTGGGGTCATTAGATTCATTATAATGTCAATGTCACTATTAGTCGTAAAGTTTGGTACTGGTGCTGGATTGAGTTCGAGGCCTGGTGGAACCAGAGTTCACTGTGAACGTACCAGATTCATTTTCCATTGTCCTAGGGATCCGTGTATTTGCGCCTAACAGGAAATTCCAAGTGTTGACCCTTTTTTCATCAAAAGACAAAACGCACTATAGTCCTTAACATTGTACACTATTTACTGGTCCAAATGTTAATATAAAGGTGCAAAATGCAAAACATTTTAACATTAAGATTGCACGTTGCTGGTTTTGGGTTTGTTTTCTGACAGAAGATAAGAACATTCAATCATAAAATTGTTACTTCTTACAATGAACACCCAAAACAAACATCCAATTAAACAAATACAACTAACTTGTGCCTGGGTCTTCTTCTTTGATGGCCTCCAGGTTTTTGGTGGAGTTATTTGGCATTTTAACTTCTTCAGTTTGTTATTTATTTGTTCAGTCTAAACAAACCCTGCATCTCGCCTTTCCAATAGTGGCCGGGTTCTTGTCGCCGTTCCGAATTTCTGAGGTCCAGTGTAAAGTTTCCATAGTCCGTGATAGTTTGGGGTGCCAATTCATCTGCTGCTGTTGGTTCACTGTTTAGTGAGGTCCTGGGTCAGCCATCTACCAGGAAGTTTTAGAGCACTTCATGTTTCCCCTGCTAACCAAATTTATGGAGATGCAGATTTTCATTTTCCAACAGGACTTGGCACCGGCACACAAGGCCAAAACTACCAGTCTTTGGTTAAGGACCCGGTCCTTAATTGGCCAGCAAACTCGTCTGAAATTAACCTTGTATAAAATCTGTGGGGTATTGTCAGGAGGACAATACTTTCATGTTCATGTTCAGTGTCTATAGTATACAAGTTGATCGGGTCCTTCTGCCAGGGTGACTAGTCCATACCTGATGACACAATTTCTGCTTGCAGGTACTATGTAGTAGCTAGGGTTTTAAGTGGGTTTTAGGAAGCAGGTAATTGACACGAAGGAACGTCACTATCAAGCCATCATGCGCATACATTACGCGAAGCTCATCCTGCTGTGGGCGGGTCTTTTATTTGCCTTTGCTTTTTGTCATCAGCTTGAGCCATCCAGTAAATGTAACGACAAAAAGCAAATGGAAAAGACAAAAACAAAACAGGAATATAAACAACAAAATGGAAAAAACAAAGGTAATACAAATAAAGCAAAGACAAAAGGGAAAAAGTACAGTATATGACTACATTTGAATATTTTTGTTTATTGATTCCCTCTACATTATGTATTCCCTTTTAGTTTTGGAACACCTGAGATTCCACAGTGTTGAACTGTCTACGCTGTACTTCTTTAGACAGCAAACTCACTAAAAGACGGAAAGAAAAGCACCTCTGCTGGTTGCATCTAAGCGCTCTATTTTGCCTCAATTGCTTCAAGACACAATTAATAAAAAATCATTTAAATATATTACTATGTCCATACATAGTTACTGTTTTGGTGTATGCTCCCTAGACTGCTAAAGTACTGCTAATGTATAAAATATAATAGAATCTTTGGCTTGGAGTACAAGGGCTGTCAAGACAGAAAGAATGATATCATTTAAACCCTTGATAGTTCTTTGTTTGAATGATGCCACACAGCATCTTAGCCTGGTGGGAGTTGACCTCTGCGCAGGGTTAAAAAAAATGAAGATTGTATTACCTATAAGTTTTCTTGTCCCCTCGCCCTCTGATGAATGGCAGCAGATTATAGGTTGGTGACCATGCCGCCTTTGTTTCAAAGCTTTGTGTCTCGGAAGCCTTTTGTTAGCCCGCGGGCATCGATCACAATAGAAGTTCACCTTTTAAACTATTCATTTGAAGAAGCAGTGGAAACAGAAAGCATTGGCTGAGTTATGGGCTGTACCTGGACTCTACATCATCCCGCCGCAGCATCTGCTTGACAGCGCGTGTACTTCTGTGTGTGTGTGTGTGTTTGGTGGCGTCCTGTAGCAATTCCCATTAGACTACTCTTGTTAGGGTGATTCATGATTTTGATATCCCTCAGGGTTTTTTTTTTTTGTAGAAATGGAAATGTGCTTCTCAAGCTGAGGGGGAATCTGGAGTCAGGCTGTAAGGCAACATTTTATGAGCTGTCTGGGTGTAGGTTTGTATTTTTACAATTGTAGGCTGCAGTTTTTTTTAATTGTTATTTAATTTAATAAAACTGTCCCAGTCACATTTTAATGTATTATCTATAGCCTTTTCCTCTAGATTGGTTTATCCTGAAGCACATTGATCTATGCCAGACTTATTGCTGAGCCTTTTTTATCCTTTGTGCATTGACTCTGTTGTCCGTTGTTATCTTGTGGTAAAAATATTACACAATACAGATGCACTACCATGGTTCAATGATTCATGCTGTACCCAAACCATGCTCTTATGGAGCTAAAAATGTCATTTTTTTAGCTCCTGAGTTGGGAACAATTAATACAATATTTACATTGTATTCTGGTTTATAAAATCTTTCACCTGTGTTAAGTGAATTTGTTAAAAAGAAATAAAAACACTAACACGTCAACCAGGGAAGGATCCAGTGGTGACTGTCTGGTCCCAATCTGTTTTTATGTTGGGGGTCACACAGTTTGCAACACCTCCGTTATTGCTTATTGGTCTGCAGTCCATCGCTATCCACTTGGCGATGGTAAGCACTCGCTCTTCTTACAAATAAGGCTTATCACTCTGCCTTTATCGATGGTGCCACCAGGATGTTTGTGAAGAATACATTTCCCATTCAATGGACTGACAACTTTCACATCTGCCTCCATTTTCATATGTCTTCTCCACTACTCCATGCTCCTCGACTTGCCCTCCCAACTACAATGTGAGTCTATCAGCTAATGGTAAACAATCCCAAACACAATGACAGCCAATAAATGCGACTTCCTATTGTTTTATACCCCCAATAACTAAAGCACAAGAATTCCATTGCATATAAACTAATTTTAGTACATCGTATATAAAGCAATTAACGTTAATTTCAATTTAGTATTTTGTATTAGAATTTGAATGTCAAGAGTTTAAAAAATAAATAAAAAAAGGAAATCAAATAGGCTCTCTGTCTCCTTCAAAAATTGCACCTAAATAAAAATCCATCCATTTTTTATATCACTTATCCTCATTAGGGTCACGGGTATGTTGGAGCCTATCCCAGCTGACTTTGGGCAGGAGGCAGCGTACACCCTCAATCGCAGGGCAGACAAACAACCATTCACACTCTAATGGACAGTTTAGAGTCGCCAATTAAACTAACATGCATGTTTTTGGAATGTGGGAGGAAACCGGAGTACCCGCGGAAATCCCACGCGCGCACGGGTAGAGCATGCAAACTCCACACAGCGATGCCCAACGGAGATTCGAACCCTGAACCTCCTGACTGTGAGGCTAACATGCTGCCCATTCAGCCACTGTGACTGTTGGCGACTCTAAATTGTCCATTAGAGTGTGAATGTGAGTGTGAATGTTAGTATGTCTGCCCTGCGATTGACTGGCGACCAGTCCAGGGTGTACCCCGCCTCTCGCCCAAAGTCTGCTGGGATAGGCTCCAGCATACCCGCGACCCTAATGAGGATAAGCGGTATAAAAAATGGATGGTTGGGCATTTCCGTTGCAATATAGAGAAAGACACTGTCTGTGAGCGCGCACCATTTTGTGGTGTTTATTTTTTTTATATATATATTTACTTTGCCGACCAAACACCCCAGTAAGATTTGACCGTCGGGACGAAAGCTCTGCCGCGCCACACTGGGGCTGTGGGATTAGGCTTAGAAACCATCACGTTTGCTTGCGAACTAGCTGCTGGGTCTGTGTGTCCACTCACTAGTCGCCCCTTTTCCACATACTTGGACGTAGAAGCTAAATGTCTGACATGAGGGTTCACTCTCCCAATATTGATTTTCTTTCATGGATCTGTCGGTAATTCCTGTGCAACAAATGGTAGAAAGCGAATCATGAAAAGTAAGTGAGTACAATGCCAACCGCGTCTGACTAAATAACTGATGCCACATCACAAAGACGCATGTTATATACCCACAATTCACCCTTCTAGGAATCCATTGGAAACAATTTACATGTCAGTGAGACAGAGAGAAAGTGAAAAGAAAGGGACTCGTCCTTCACTAAGTAATGCTTTGGCAGCTATAATCAAGGAGCATTACAGTTATTACCGTTGCAAAATACATGTTGTGGGTTTTAACTGCTCATCAGCCTACAGGTCATATTTATTTTGTTTGCCTGTAGTTTGCTGGCCACAACTGCCAAGACAAGATGAGATCAATAATTCATTCATTTTCAATGCCACTTATTCTCATTAAGGTCGCGGGTATGCTGGAGCCTATCCCAGCTGGCTTTGGACTAGAGGCGGGGTACACCCTTGGCTGGTCGCCAGCCAATCGCAGGGCACATATAGACATACAAGCATTCACACTCACATTCATACTTATGGACAATTTAGAGTCGCCAATTAACCTAACATGCATGTTTTTGGAATGTGGGAGGAAAACGGAGCACCGGGAGAACATGTAAACTCCACACAGAGATGCCCATCGGAGATTCAAACCCAGAACCCCCTGACTGTGAGGCCAACGTGCTACCCACTCAGCCAGAGAGCAAAAACTGTTCCGTATATTTGAAATACTCTATAAGGAGCAGTTGCCGGTTGTTATAGTCAAACTACTACCAAAAGAATAAATGTATTGTTACATGAGCTGCGGCAAGATGGGGTTAATCAAAACCGAGCATTAATAACTTTGACTTTCCTACTGGTGTACCTAACAAAGCAACCAGAGAGTGTGCATACATTAATGAAATCATCATGCTGTTTGGTAGAGCAGCAGTCGACATTCACACATGAGCACCACATCATCACATGTGCGCCGCTACGCGTGCCAACGCGTGTGTGTACCCTCTGTGCCACTCAAGCCACCGTAGGTTTCATGTGCGTTGATTCATGCTAAGGAGAGGAAATCAAAGTCGATTAAAAAAACAGATGTGTGTCCCCTGTAATGTGAGGGAACAATGATGCAGTAGACAGATTTAATAAAGCAGGCAGTATGTTGGCAATAAGATGAGTTAAGCAAGCTTGATTCCATCTATTAACACTGTTTACAGTCTCCTTTATTGCCCTGAGATGAATTGCAGCCGAGATAAATACGATGCGTTTCGCCCGTGTTCATTCAGAGACTAACCAGAAACAAAATCATGTGCGGTTAATGAATGACTCGTTTGAAAATGTGATGCCACATATGCTCGTCTTTGGTACTGATAACTGTTGTGTGCAAGTCATACAGTGATAGAACGAAAGGACTTTGGTTGCAAAGCATGTGGTGTATCTTCACGTAAGGAAAACAGATGCAGCTCAGCTAAAGATTGCCCACCATTACGACATCATGCAGCCAACCTTGCAATTATTGCACTATTGGTTTTTCATAAAGCACACCAGGAGGAGACCAGGGTATTAAATGTGGAACAGAACCCTCCATGACAGAGTAACAAGCATTGACGTCAATGTCACTGTGTGTCAAATATAGTATCCTATAAAAGCAGGAACGCATTATTGACACTAATGCAATTGTGGGTACTTTTCCACTGCATAGTACTGACTCAATTCCACTTGCCACACACGTCAGTACATGCAGAGACATGCTAACAACATTAATGGAGAAAAACAAGGGCCTCCTGTATTCAATCTGCTCAATTGGACATCAGTCAAGACCAAACCATACAAAACATGTACGTCTGACTTGCTTGATTGAAGAAGGCCATAATGTTCACTCTTCCTGCCTTGTAGCTGTATCTTCACCCGCATTGCCCAGATGCAAGTAGACAGTAACTGCACACTGGTACGATTATTGATGGGTTTTTGCACAGCACGTGTGCTACCATTCCAAAATCGGTTTAGTAGTTTTTTGTGTTTTTTGGCAATCACAACAATACCTCGAATTGCACTTTAAGGCTAATTTTCTGCTTCACTGATGTTCAAAACAATATATTGCCCTCATGCATCTGAGGTTAATGGTATGCTTTACAGAGGCTATCAAATAAATGAATAACAATCAGAAAAGTATCTTGTGGCTTTGCATTTTCTGCTTGGCGGAGGTAACAAAGTAACCAGCAAATGCTGATGAAAACAACTTCTCTTCTCTCATGCTCTCCTGCTTGTTTCACACTGAAAGATGGACTATATATTGTGGCCTTGGGTTATATGCTTGGCAGAGGTAACACACAAAGTCAACCAAATCGTTACTTGTGACCCACCATTTTTCTGCTTGGCGGAGGTATCAAAGTAACCAACAAACTTGGATGAAAACAAAATTTGCCCTCAGGCTTTGTGCTTGGCAAAGGGAACAAACCAGCAGAAGTTGGTAAAAACAATGTTTAGCCTTTACACTTCCCTGCTGGTTTTGAACTTGGCAGGGGTAACAAATTAACCAAATAATAAGAATCTAAACAGTTTGAAGTAGCCCTTTGAGGCCGCACGGTGGTCGAGTGGGTAGCACATTGGCCTCACAGTCAGGAGTTTCAAGGTTCGAATCTCTGTTGGGCATCTCTGTGTGGAGTTTGCATGTTCTCCCCGTGCGTGCGTGGGTTTTCTCCGGGTACTCCGGTTTTCTCCCCAAAAACATGCATGTTAGGTTCACTGGCGACTCTAAGTTGTCCATAGGTATGAATGTGAGTGTTGTCCAAAGACAAACTGGTTGTTTGTCTTAGTTTGTCTATATGTGCCCTGCGATTGACTGGCGACCAATCCAGGGTGTACCCCACCTACCGCCCAAAGTCAGCTGGGATAGGCTCCAGCACACCCGCGACCCTATTGAGGATAAGCAGTATAGAAAATGAATGAGTGAAAACAGTTTGAGGCATGAACGGCAAACTAGTACTACTCTATTTACTATTCCATAACACAACGCTTTCAGTAATTAATGGTAATTTAATAGCACAGCTGTCCCTTTGCCACTCTGCGCTTTGAATTACACGGCTTCATTCATCACGATTTTTCCAAATGATATTAATGGAATTGAATCGTGGCCTATTATTAGCCATAACATATGCATATTTCAGCAAATGTCTAAATTAAGCATTTGCAAGCTTCCAAATGGCTAAAATAGAAATATAAGGTATCCAAAAGACATAATGTTAAATAGTTTTCTACCCTGGGAACTAGGTATCAGTAATGTTACTGTAATGTTCGCTGAGACACACAAGTGCCAGATCACAGAAACAACCGGCTATTATTGCAGGTATGAATGATCGCCGGACATCGTTTACTGAAATCTCAGTTTTAGTTTTCTATGCCGCTTATGCTGAAGCCTGTCCCAGCTTACTTTGGGCGAGAGGCAGGGTACATCGCCAGCTAATCGCAGGGCACAATTAGACAACCAATCAGACCAATTAACCTAACATGCATGTTTTGGGAATGTGGGAAAAACCCACACACGAGGGAGAACTTGCAAATTCCACACGGAGATGCCAAGCAGAGATTCGAACCGATGTCTTCCAGATCTCCTGACTGTGTGGCCAACATGCTAACCACTCGGCCACCGTGAATTTTAAATCAAAAGTATGAAAAAATTTGTTTTAAAAATAACGAATCTGACTTTGGAAAAATGCATTCATCATGGTCGGGTCTGGAATCAATTCACTGTGATAAACGGGGGGTTATTGTACCCGGGGGTTGCTGTGATTATCTGTGATGAATTAACAAGCTTTTTTTCAAAACTTTGTCACAGAGTAAGTACTAGATATGAAAAAGTAGTTGTGACACCTTCCTTAAGAAGCGTGAAAGAGATGACTGCAAAAGGAGAAGCGGTGCAAGGCTGTGGCAAATGAACACCAGTCCTCCCAGGAGACCTTCACCCTCAGGGAGCGCTATGATCGCCGCAGCGCCTTATGTACGTGGATGTGTGTCACAGCAGGTGGTGCCTGTATGAAGTATCACACAGTTTATTTATGACAGCACCCCCACTGACGCTCAGAGACCGAAAACAAGCCGCTCACAACTCGGAGCATCACTGTTGTGTCACCAGACACTCGCTCACTTCTCACCTGCTCTTAAAGCGCGCACTTGGAGTTTATTTGCTTTAGAACTAATGCCTCGGGCCGTAGTGAGGGGAATATTTGGTTGCAAAGTGTGTTCTTAATGTTCCTAACATGAAGCTGCAGGAATATGTGATTTATTGACTGGTGATTGACAGTTTGTTTTTGATGTATTCTTTTTACTATTTACTTTACTTTTTACTATTTATATGCATCCATTTTGGCACACCTGAAACACCGGTTCAGGGTGTCCCCCACTTCTTGCCCAAAGTCATCTGGGATAGGCTCCAGCATACTCACACGACCCTAGTGAGTTGTTTCATACTGTTGCTTTTACCACCGGAAAAGGCAACTGAAACGGAAGAAAACATCCTTGCAAAGGTTGTGGGCTTAAAATTCATGGTAGAGAAATCTCACCGTAGAAGTGTATTTTGTCCACTGAGGAGCATGCAAACATGCAATAGGCGGCCATTACAATCGTTCTGCGCATGGCATACTAAAATGGAGGAATGAAAGCGAGAGAGAAATGAAAAGTCTTTCCAATATCTGCTTCCTGGGACTTGAGGAACTGTTTTGTTGGTTGCTTGGTAACTGCAATACTCAGATTCAGCCGCAGAGCGTCTGCCTCCCTTTCACTCTGTTTTAACTTCCCCAACTCCTCAAAAGCTGCATTTCTATGTGATTTCTGGCAGTTACGACTCATTTACTTTATTTCTCTCTTTTTCCCATCTCACTTAGTGCAAGGACAAGGACAAATCACATTTGAACTACATTTTGAAACAGGCTATAGGTTGGAGTTACAGGTATTTTGAATTTTCAAACGCAGTATAGTAGGAATAGTAAAAGTGATTTCTGTCAATGCATTTCGCCGTGTGGAATGGAGTGGTATGAGGAAGATGTGTTTGGGCGTTGGAGATACATAGAGGTGTGAAAAAGTGTTAGCCACCATCCTGATTTTTTATTTTTCTGCATATTTGTCAGGCTGAAATGTTTTGAATCAGCAAACAAATATTAGTCGATGACAACACAACTGAAAACAAAATGCATTTTTGAAATGAAACTTTTTATTATTAAGGGAGGAAAAAAATCCAAAGCCACATGGCCCTGTGTGAAAAAGTGATTGCCTAAACTTAATAACTGGTTGGGCCACACTTAGCAGCGACAACAGCAATCAATGTTTGTGATAACTTAATCACTGATTGTGAGTCCCTTACTGCGCTGTGGAGAAATGATGGCTCACTCACTTTGCAGAATTGTTGTAATTTAGCCACATTGGAGCATGAACCACATTTTTAAGGTCAAGCCACAGTGTTTCAGTTGGATTCGGGTCTGGACTTTGACAAGGCCACTCCAAAGTCATCATTTTGTAGGGCCCGAATTGCAGAGAGAATCGCGGAATCAGCCAATCAAAACGGAATTTGTTGTATTATTAAATTGACACAATGTGGATGAAATGCTGTCATTGTGAGAAGAAGGAATGTTCGTGTGGGTACTTCCCTGGCGGACGGCTCAGTCGTGGCAGAATGTCAGTGCAAACACTAAACCCTCTCCTCCTGAACTAAACATGTTGAAATGATGACAAACACTGGCGGAAGTTGGCAGAACCTTCTCTTAGCTTTCCATTCATGAAGCGTAAATGGTGAATATTTAAATGTGACAAACATGCAAAAATTAAAAAGAAGAAAGAAATCAGGCAAACACTTTTTCACACAATTGTATGGTGTTGCAACTGAGCACTGCTGTTGATGTGTTAAGGTAGGAATAATAGTATAATTATGTGCATTTTTTTAATGTGATGGTGACACTTGCATTTATACACATCTGTGATGTAAAACGAGTGTTTCATTTTATTTTTTTGTACGCGCACCTGCAGTGCTATTTTCTTTGTTCTTCCTGTCTTGTCGTCTTTTTTGTCTCTCAGAGGTTTTCATGCTCACTGGAGGCATTCCAATTGATCCATCAATTTGGCAAAGCAGTCATTCCCACAGGACGCACACACTTTTCATAGACACTCTGTTGTTTGTTTCACTCTCTGCAGTTTGCATGTATGTCCTCTTTTCTATGTTTTTTTTTTTCCCCCGCAATATGCATTTCTGCTCGTTGGACCGGTTAGTGTCATCACCTCCCAGAGGACAGTCCGGTCTGGGCCTGTCATGACTCAGTACACTGCTGTCAGTCACAAGCGACTGTGAACTTTCAGCAGAATGGATGATCGCATGGATGACAAGAGTCAAGCACTGACTCATCAATAACACGATAGCGACAGTATGTCCTTTTAGGAAGGACTCTTTCGATAAAGCACATATAGAGACACGCTGTTCTTCCAACAGTTGTCTAATCATGTGTTCTGTCTTTGTCCCTTTTTTCCCTCTCTGTTTTTTTTTTGTTTTTGTCTCTTCCTTCCTCTTTTTCTGTCTGTTCAACCCCCCCTTTTGTCTTCTTGGGGACACCAGTGATGGCTTCCAAAGGCAAAGTTCGAGGTGAGTGGTGGCCGTGTTTAGTGTCCCATGTAGATAAGAACTAGATCTTTTATGAGGTTGTGTTCAAACTTGTCTTTTTCTTCAAAGAGGAGGCGCAGCAGCTTGAGAAAAATAATAAAAAATGTTGGGGTTTTTTTTAGTCAATATAAGAAGCTAAATTTTTACTACTGACAGTCCAAATATGTAGACAAGCTCACGGAAGAGACTCTCCTTCCGTCATGTGTCATTGCATGCCTCTTCATACCACAATGACCGTGGTACTGCCTAATGCTGAACCAGTTTGCACCTGCCTTTTAAACGTGCAAAAATACTGACCACAATAGTTTGAGATTTCATAAATCACATTGCGGATGAAAACTGATTAGTCATTTCCTATGTATAAGCCGCTACCTTTTTTCGTAAACTTTTAACTCTGCGGCTTATAGAGCAATGTGGCGAATTCATGGCTATCTTCTAATCTTGTGACATCTCCTATACTTGAGTGTTTCATCTTTTAATCAAGCCTTACCTATCTTGAAGAAGAAGTAGCTCAATCACTAGCTACAAGGGAACTCACGACGACCTTGTCAACCCATCAGAAATCGCAGGAAGTCTGACTCGCGGTGTCATCTGAAAAAGAACACAAAACTCATCACACGCAAAAGGTGGATAAGCCAAAACGATACATTCATTCATTCATTCTTTTTCTACCGGGGACGACGAGGCCCGTGGGCGCTCGGGTGCGGGCTCGAGACATTGAACCGTCCGCCCTCTGGAGGAGGGAGGCGAGTTGAGTACCCGCCGGCGCCGGGCGTGGGCCCGAGGTTTGCACCGTGCGTGTTCCGAAAAGGCGCGACGCCCGTCGGGACTCCCGCCCGCCGCGCCGAACCAGTCGGACCGTACGCGGCGGGTCGGGCGTCCCGCCGTGCGGCCGCATGCCGTCGGGCGGAGAGCAGCTGAATGTACAATCACAGCTGAATGAACTGCAGCTCCTGTGATCTATGAGGGGTTGACAAGCTTGTTGTGAGTTTTCATACAGCTCAGGATTGGCTCCTGTCAAATAAAGAACTGTCAAATAAAGAGCTACCTGTTTCTCACCCACTCGTCCGCGCCACAATATGCTATTTTATGATTTGGACATGTGTGGCTTGCATATGTACAAATCTGTTTTTCTCTCTGAATTTAGTGCATGCAGCTTAAACACCAGTGCGTCTTATACACTGGAAATTATGTTACATTTGTATAACCTCTTCACAATATTTTGTGCATTTTGATAATATGCATATTTCATACATATCAACAAGCAAAATGGACTGGCAATGTTATTATGCGTATTTAACGCGCTCAATCCTCACTGCACCCTTGTTAGTAGTGTAGGTGTCCAAATGCTTTTAGACACCAAAGTAAAGTAGTAGATCAGGTCCTATGTGAACCAGATAAAATGTGTGCACCATATGCAAGTGTGAACACAAGCTACAAAGTACTATAGTTCGGTTTGGGTTTTTTTTACACCCGTTTGAGTTGTGTCGATTTTCTTTGTTGATTAATTGGCAAATTTCATACACACGGTAGCTAATGCTGTTATCTAGCTTCACAGTTTTTCATGGAAAGCCATAATCCAAACCGTATTGGTGTGAACTGAACTGTAGCACCAGGAAGAAAAAACTAACTGTAGTTCCTTCATTAAAGCAGAAAATTAAAGCTGGGCCAACTGTTGTTAAGCCAAAAAAACCCAAATATTTTTCATATGACTGTCAATGACATTTGTGGTGCGGGTTGTGGTTAAAATGTTTTGGAAGACAGTGGACCCCCGATTAGTGTGTTTTGTTGTTAAAAAATTGAAAATGTATGCCACAAATCTTTCTTCAGTAATTGTATCTGGTTAGTATAGTATGTCTTGTCATGTTATCAATACGCCTTGTATTTTTTTAAAACACAAAATCTATGATGAAATAATCTATGATGTCATCAGCAGGTGACTTGAAAATCGTTAACACAAAACAACAACACAACCGCAATTATAGTTTTGCATACATAAAATAATTCTAAAATGCACATGAATAAGGAATGAAAGGGATAAATACATATTTAGGTTTCTTTGACCTTCGTTGAAGACGTGACTGTTACCAAAGACACAATGTATCATCAGCAAGATTAACCACCAGATCACCACTAGCTTCCTGTTTTCATTCATGTCAAGAATTTCATCTTCAGTGAAGGTAAAAGTAATGTCCATTTATCCCTTTCATTCATAATGTATATGTATATGCATTTCAAATTGTGCTCTGCATGTCAAATTCTAATTGTAAAAATATAAAAACGTGTTGTATTAACATTTTTGGCTTTCAGGAGCAGATTTATTGAATTAAAGTATTTCTTATGGGAGAATTCACTTTCGGTTAGTGTCGGACTTTTAGAAATGAATGAATGATGCTAACAAAGGTCCCAATGTATATATTACCATATACATTTATACAGATATTATGAAAGTTGTATAGTCATTATACAAATGTTCAATGACTTCTGTACATTTAGTTGCTAAGTCGCGCCCGTGCCCCTGCAAAGAGGTTTGGCTTGATGGAGGATGGTTGAGTTTTTGAGTGCATGGCCCAACTTTTGAGTGCATTATTAATCAAAAAGCACTGATATTCCAATAGCAATAGCAACACTGTTTTATTGTGGCATAAAATGGATGTAATGGAATGACACTGAAAGCAAGGTAACATGACGAGTTTTTCATTCATCCTCACTGGTAGACGACAATTTCTTTCAGTGAAAAAGAGGCGTTCAATCATATTGCCACATGTTGAGGGGAGCTGGAATATTTTAAAGAGGGTCAAACGGGATGTCATGCCATTTCAAAGACGTTCCTTTTAATTGTCACACACGTTAGGACATTTCTTTCAAGTGTTGCACTTTTACTGGATAAAAGAGATCTTCATTGTCAACCCTTCACTGCAGACCTTTACCGTGCGCTGCTGTTCTAGAGTCCATAAAAATCTACCACACCAATTTCACTTCTAAGAGCACACACTGCATTTCCTCACCACGCACCGCACTACAGTGGACACTGTCTGTCAACATAGCAGGGCATATTGAATAAGCTCTCCATATTACAATTATTCTGGCAATTTGGGAATTTTTGGAACGTCACTCACCCAGAAATATATGGTGTGTTTTGAAAGATATGGCCACGTCTTCCAACACTCCCGGGCGCTCCCCTCCTCGGGTAAAAAATACTGACAGCTTCTTGTTGAGCCTTCATAGCAAAGGTGAGAGCCAGTACTATTCAACCTTGCAAGGGCTTGAGACTTCATGAATCACGCTAAGACCAGCAAGGCGTTGTGTTACTCCACCACACAAAGCGTTTTTTGTGTTCGCTGCTACAATAACAATATCTAGAGCTTGGTTAATACAGATCTGATCAAAATTCCAAAATTTGCGAGTGTTTCCAGGAAGCTAGTGGGAGTCAAGTGGTGAAGATGGCTTCACAAAGGGCATCAACTGTCTGGAACTGATGGGCATTTTTATAAACTTCCCTTGCCATCCATCCCCAAAAGTTCTCTATGGGATTTAAGTCAGAGGAAACATGCAAGATGGTCCAAAAGATTGATGTTATTCTCCCCTCGAAAAACCCAGCTGTTACCACACAGACGAAGGCCCTCAGTCATAAGGGATTCCCACTGCAACATCTGCATGTAAGCGGCCGCCGTTTAGGCTTTGCCAGGGCGCATCAAACATGGGACACGTGTTTTTTGTTCTTTTTTTAGGGCTTAATTATTGAAATAGCTGCCTCCCAAATACTGCAATGTTAGCTAGGCTCATACAAAATCCTTTTCTGGCTTCAGAACGCACAGAACCGGAAACTAAATATGTGTTCACGTTTAAAATAAGGATTGTGGATGATGGGCAAAATCCCTCAAAAAGTTCTGTTTTCATTTGAGAAGGTTCAGAATTTTACCCAACCCCTAAAATAAAAAACATAAAAACAACACTAATAAAAAGATTTTATAATATGTATATTAAATAAATAAATTTATTTATTTATTGATTTTATTAATGAAAATATATTAGTAATAAAACATAATACATTATATTAGCAAAAATTGTTGAATATAATTGAATAATAACAATGTTGGATATAAAATAAATAATAAAATGCATAAAAATTAAATAATTGATCAATTAAATACAGTTTATTATTAAATAAAACAGGATACAATTATAAAATGCAATAAGACGACCCACATTCTCATTCATAGCATAAACAAGTCTGTCCAAGTCTGTAGTTGGCAATATGTTTGCACCATGCACTTTGCACCGATCTACATATGAGATATATTGACACATGTGTTTTCCCATAACGAGGCAAGCATAAATAAAGATGAACGTGTGCATAAATACATGCATAAATTACACTCAGTTTTGCTGCTGTCATCCAGTTGAACGTGAGCGAGACACAAGATTCTTTTTAGCTTGGTTGAAACATTTCAGGTTTTGTTTTTCTTTTTTTCTCTGCTTTCTTTGCATTTCTTTGCTTTCCCGCTGTCTCAGCTCAGAGATGTCAGCGTCAGAAAACAGTGTGTAACGTATTCATGGAGGCCAACTTAGCACCCTCATAAAGCCATTAGTTGTGCGCCCTTGGCTCATGAAAGGGCCGTGAGATGCCTTCTCAACTGGACAAAAACACACTTACCTTGAGCATTTTACACTCTGGTTTATATGTTTTTGACCTTTATAATGATGGGGCCGAATCAAGGGCAAATGATATTGATGTCCAGTAGAGGGCTTGAGAGTGTACTCGCTACTTGATTCCAACACTGCACATTAGATTGATGGAGATGCCATTGGGCGTTGCCTCAGAGGAAAATCTCTTCAGGTTGTCCTTTTCTTCCACTTTAACTTCACTGGATATTTCTCAAAGCGACAACACAAAACAATGACCTTATTAAATGATGCAGCATGTTCCTTCTTCATCAGCAGCCACGCTTGTGAAAGGGCTCCCTTTATTCTGCCCTGCTTCGTCAAAATGACATACAGGTCATCGGAAAAAAGAGCAAACTGTAACACAGTGAGGAAAATTGCTTAAGACACTTTTTCCACATATCTTTGCACAGATCCTTGCTACTCCATTGTTAAACAGGGTTATAGAGCTTGGAAGCCCAAAAGGTTAACCTTACCATATGCAGCTACGTAAAAGGGTAGTTGCCCCATTTTATGGTAGGTCTCAGTCCCACAAAAAAAACTAGAGAGTCATTCTGTGCAGCAGTTTGAAAACACTTAAATGAACATTGTTACATGGACAAAAGTGAAGCCACACACTCATCTTTACTCGTGCCATCACTTTTTTACACTGCATTGCAGCAACTGACTTGAATGGTTTTAAGTGCTTCTGTTTATTATACTGTTAAGGTGACGGACGGTTAGGATTTACCCTGGAGATATCTTACAGACATTTTGAACCATCAAGACCTTTAATATTCAAGCTGGCCGTGTTGAATGAATTTGTTAGTTTGGATTTGAGGGTATTCTTTTGAAACACTTGTTTTGCTCTTTTTTTCAAGTCTACCAAAGACCAACCAAAAAAACAACACAACGCAAAAATATGCATTGTTTAAACATTTCATATGTACACCATTTTAACATAAACAAATGCTGTCACTTATGGTACAATTTTATTTTCTTCCACTGGCTTTCTATATTACATTTGTCCATGTGATGGTGCTACTTTTTCCCAGTCAAAGCATGCAGCAAAATTCTGCACCCTTTACTGGTTTCTGCAGAGAGGAAAAGCCAATGCAAAAGACAAAGACAAAAGAGGAAAATCAACAATAAAATAGAAAAAACAAAGACAATATACAAAAGCAATGACAAAATGGAAAAGTCAAAGACAAAATGGAATTACGATATAGCTACATTTCTATATTTTTGTATTATCGATTCTCTGTATATTTTGCATGTATTTCCTTTTAATTTTGGCTCTCGTGTGATTCTACATATGTGTTTGTTGTTTGTGTATATGTAAATATATGTGTGTATATGTAAAATGCTCTTATTTTAGTCGATTGTCATTTCATTTCAATTCAGTTTACTCTACATATGAAGGTCACAAACAGAGAACCAACTGATACCCCACATATGGTAATGGTATAATTGTATTGTATAATTGTATTGTATTGTATAATTGCATAATAACATGCATACAAGGTACATTGGAATAAGCCACATAGTACAATTGCCAGTTCCAGTTGGTTTTAACCAATTTTAATACATTTGTACACTTACTGCTTCCCTAATGTGTTCTTAGTTGGTTTAAAATACATAAGTAAGGTAATGTGACAATGCGGTACAAGAGTAGTCAAAGTTCTTGTTAAGAAAATAAATTCTATAGCAACCATATTAAATAATAATAAATAGAGAGAACAGAACGTAAATGGGTTGTGGGTGAGTGCAGAATGTCCTCGCAAGGAATGAAGAGTTGTGTAGAGAAAATGAATGAAGAGATGTGACAAAGGTGATAGTGATTTTACTGTCGTTATTGTTGGCTTCTAGCTATTATACTGTTGACCTACCAGTTCAAAGTCCCCGCTCTTGTCGACATTAATCCAAAAACCCGAGATCGTGATTGCTTTGAAGGGCTCCCCGAGTTGATTCAAATATTGTTTGATGTTATGATTTGCGTATATGCTTCGATTGTGTGTGTGGGTAATAGACAACTTATTGCCTATGATTAAGTTATTATTGTTCCTCTGTGTAATAATAACAGTCATTTTTGGATATCAGAAAAAAAAAGTGTTTTTTGTCCTGGTCTGACTTTTTTAACTCCAGATGTTTGTGGTCCTTAAGGGAAAATATGTCAGTTGTAGATCTTCTTGTCCTGTAAACTGTAGTGTTGGTGTTTTGAGTGTCTTTAAATGTAGATAAATAGGTACTTAATTCTGGTGCATCCAGTTTATCCGTTCCTTGTGTCATGCTGATGGCTTTTCCAAATGATCTTGAACCCGATACTTCCTCTGCATCGTTCTTGTTTCTGAGTTGTTTTCCTTTTCCATTTTGTCCTGTTGATATGATCTTTAGTATTTTTCTAGGTCCTGGAAGTCTTGACAGCAAACACTCTCGCAAGTAGCATAAGCAATCACCCAGAGACGGAGGCAAGGAAAAACACCCTCTGGGTAAGAAACCTTGGACATAACCGAGGCTCTATGGGGCAGCCGTCTGTCTCGACCGGTTGGGTTGATATATAAAAAGAATAGAGGCAAACATGGCATATCAAGCCATAAGTCTTAGTCTTAGACCAAGGAAAATAGAGAAATGTGTCTGATACATATCAGCTATCAAGGGTCACTCCTAACTAGACTGTCTAGCCAAAAAAAAAAAGTACACTCTAATATTTTGTTGGACCGCCTTTAGCTTTGATTACAGCATGCATTTGCTGTGGCATTGTTTCCATAAACTTCTGCAATGTCGCAAGATTTATTTCCATTCAGTGTTTCCAATTTTTTACTAAGATCTTGCATTGATGATGGTAGAGTCTGACCGCTGGGCTAAGCCTTCTCCATCACATCCCAGAGAGACTCAATGAGCTTAAGGTCATGTGTGAAAATCATGTCTCATGCTCCCTGAGCCACTCTTTCACAATTTGAACTTGATGAATCCTGGCATTGTCATCTTATAATATGTCCGTGCCAGGGATGATGGAAAAACCTGGTCATTCAGTATATTCAGGTAGTCAGCTGACCTCATTCTTTGAACACATAGTGCTGCTGAACCTAGACCTGACCAACTGCAGCAACCTCCTACCTATTTTCTTAGTTAAATCCAGGTGGATTTAACAGTGTGTATGCAGTGTGTATGCTTCTAGGAGTGACAAGTACTTCTCAAAAAATTATGAGTGCTGTGTTCTATGGGGTTGATAGGGTTCTAGGAGATCATTAAGATTTACGGGTGCCTGATCGTGTAGTGCTTTACATGTAAGAAGGATAACTTTAAACTAAATTCTAAATTGTACAGTTAACCAGTGTAGTGAGGCCCATGAGATATGATCTCTTCTTCTGGTTCCAGTTAAGACTCATGTGGCAGAATTTTGAAGGGTCTGTAAAGGTGTTTTAGGACAACTTATTAACAGAGAGTTACAATAATCCAACCTGGGGGTCACAAAAGCATGGTTTGTAAGTTTTTCTGCACCTAATAGTGGCAGAAATTTTGTGAATGGAAAAATGCTGACGCTTGTTGTGTTTGGGAACTAAAGGAAAGGTTCTGATGGAAGATGGCACCAAGGTTTCTGACTGTATTGTGGTGGGGCGTGTGCCTTTTATATTGGCCAGCAAAAGGCACACCTGTGCAATGATTATTCTGTCTCTACCATCTTGCTATACCACACCTGTGAGGTAGAGAAGTTTGTGTACATAGAAAATGTGTTGCAAAAACAAATTCCATTTATATTTTGGTTGGGTGTAGTTGTACAGTTTGAATCCAGACATAAAGGTCAGCAGCTTCAGGCTGTCCGTCTGTTTGGCTGCTCTTCTCTCTCCTTCACTGCCCCCTGAATGTCTAAATAAGGATGGTTAGTTGACTCAGCTGCTGTCGCTTCAAAGGTCAGAAGGGAAGAATCTGTAAATCTGTCTTATGACAATTAGTTCAAGTTTTGGAAGAGGTTGTTTAGGGCAAACATTCCGAATGCAGGAGTGACGGCGAGGGCTGTGGTTGGGATGTAATGAGTGGTTTGGAGGCAGGAGTCCATATGATTGCCGGGAATCTCTGATTGTTCAGCTATCTCATACAGGTTAAGGGCGGAAATGGACAATGGTGATGAGCAGTTCCATTTTAACTTTCAACATACATCTAGAGTCAGTGGTACGGAAGTGAAAGCTGGTTTCCAAGTGAGGAAAGAAGACAACCTTCAAGTGCTCCATCAATGCTCACTTCTTTATTCCACACAGAGGAAGTGCTTGACCTGCCTCAGCCGTGGCGTGTCATTCAGATTTGAGGGCAATTAATCTGCCCCCACCCTCCCCAGTTTCTCTCTCTCTCCCTCTCAGAACACAATGAAGCACAAGCAGAAAGGGAGGATATAAAAATGAGAGACAAAGAAAGTGGAAATACACCCTTCAGAGATCAACTCCAAGAGAAAATGTGACACATGGAGAGCGAGGGATGCTGAGAGACAGTAAGGGAATTGAGTGTGTCTACTGGAAAAGAAAGTAGGGGAAAGCACCCGAGTTGAAGAGAAGATCTAAATTTAGACATGGAAATCAGAGGAGAGCAGCTGCCTCCTTTTTCCTCAGGAGATACATTTAAATCAGGTCTGGGTGGCCAGGAGGGAGAACTAAGGAAGCAACTTCACTGGTCAATTAGGCAGACACAGGACTGCATTGTTCTAATAGAACTATCATTGTGGCCCCTTTGGCCCTTTCAGTCCCAGTGGACTGCTCATGCTGGGGGATTCCTGAATGTAATGTGTGCAAAAATAACTTGTCACTTGAAGAATCTGCTTATTTTTAGCTGTGAAGGAAGTGCAAATGGGGCGTTAGTCGTGTAGTGATTAACATTGTTAACATTACTACTGCTGGCATGGGATAGACTCCCACTAAATTCCCTTGTCCCATTCTTAGCATGCCAAACTAATACAAACATAGACCTTCATCGACAGTTGTCACATGATAAGAACTTGGTGGTTCAAACAGGATTAGACAATTTTTCCTCAGTGTTTCGCTGTGTTGCCTAGGTTATGTGAGTGACAGTAAGACAAGCTCTGACTCACTTGAGGAGTCATTTGATGCCACCTGTTTGTCTAAATTTATAAACCCTCCATATAAAACTACCCATCTTTTTTTTTTGTCCGATAAAATATTGTCTTATATTCTGGTCAACCATGTACATTATCCAGGGATAATTGGAGAAGAAGTCTCTGCAACACAACAGGTTAATAAATAGTGTAGTTCAAGCAAGTGCACAGTAATACAAGTGTCTCTTGGCTTATGTCTGAGTGCTGTTTCTAGACTGTGATGCAAGTCGAGTTTTGGTGTATTTTTATCCCCGTGATTGTCTTACACGCTGGGGGAGCAGTGGTTGCAAGGAGTAAGAGGGAGGCTTAAAGTATTGTGAGAAGAAAGTCTCCATAATGACATCACTACACTGATTATGCTGTTATCACTGTCCATTTCATAGGAGCTGATCCTTTCAAACGTTCAACTAGAAAAGCACTCGGAGAGCGCAAAAGTGCCATAGTTAACCCCATATTGTGATTCACACTAAAATAATAACACATTACACTTTTCGGATCACTCTTTGTTATTTTGTAGAACCTGTTGGAAACTTTTCCTGTATTTTTTTTGATCTGATCATTTTTTGTGGATATATCTGCACAAATTCCGAAAATGGTCCACACAACGTTGTGTTACAATTGTTATACACCACTCATCACTATTTTGCTATTATTATCACTTATTATGAATATCATTCATCAGGACAGCAGTATAATTTACTTACCATGACAAGGACTACTATCTAACACACTGTCACTTTACCTTACTTATGCATACAAACTTCTGAAGTTCAAAAATGTATTGAAATAAGGGAGAGCCTACGGGGGTCGGATTTAATAAGCTTTGCTTCTTCCTACCCCTTTTGGACATGTGGAACTGTCGATTGTATTAAGTGATGTAATTTACATGCATGTTCAAATAAAATTAAACCATTACCATTACCATTTCCTTTAAAAAAAAATCCTAGATCCAGACGGTGATCCAGATCAGCCCCACAATGTAATCAGTTCTTCCATATTTATGACAATTCTTAAACATTTCTTTCAAATTCATTCAGAACTTTTTGAGTTATTTTGAACACCAACAAACAGATAAAAACATAACCTTCACACTTAAATGACTGATTAAGTCTTTATTTCGACCCTCACAAAATAAAATACAGCACTCATCCATCCATCCAACAAAATACCATCTTTATCCTTCATGATGGTAGTTGTGTTTCAGCAGCTTGGACATGCAGCCAGCCACTGAGTGTTTTACAATGTCGTTTTTTTAATTTTCACTTTTCACACGCCACCAGACGCGTCAGTTTCACTGTGTTGGGAAACAATTGAGATTAAACTTAAATAGGTAACTATAAAGAACAAAAGTCATGTCCTTCCACTCAGTATAGCGATGCAACTACATGTTGGCCTGAAAGACTGAAATAAAATATATGCCAATGGGCTGTATGTGCGTCTTGTCCGAGTAAGTTGGGGAAAAGAGGAGAAAGTAGGTGATGTTCAGAGAGAGGAAGCAATAAAGAGAGTGAGGACAGTGGCGGGGAGGCTGGTAAATCATGGGGCCAGAGCACGCTTCATGTAAAACTTCCATGAATAAAACATATTTCTTTCCTCCCAACGCTCCGATCCATTTGCCTCCTCCTCTTTCCCACTCTATCTCTTTCGTGCATGATTAACCTTGGGAGGCCTTAATCAACGCTGGAAATGACCCGTGCTCTTTGACATATCTCCTTTCCTCCTTCACCTCCTTTCACATCCCATATCTACCTCTCGTACACAACCTCTGTTTAGCTTACCTGAGCTGTCTTTAAATAGTATTGATACTAAATACTGGCAAAAGTCACAGAGGGTGCTGCATTTATGCAAGGACTTTGATCTAATATCATAGCATGGAATTCTGTTTCAAAATAACCCATCCATATATGTGTTTCCTTTATGATCTTCTCCTCGGGGGTGAAAATGAGAGTTAAGTCAGGGATGAATAATCTTCCTAACCTAAGCCTTTATTCACACAGTCTTTAAAGCCCATCCTCTGGGGATGGGAACAGGGATAGATTTATGGTTATTTTTATTTACTTGTTCCCACTCCCACTTGCCCACACACGCACACACGCGTGCACATATGGAGCTCCCCAGGATTCTGAAGAGCCATGGACCTCTCCGTGGTCCTGAAAGCTTAACTCAGCTTTATAGCTTACACCTGAATTGCCTAATTGTCTCATTTCTTGGTGGGGATTTTTTTGTGTGTGGTAGGATGCGGGCCTTGCCCACAGAGGTCCTCAGGGAGCAGCTTTTAATTTGTTTTATCCCCGTGTAGCAAGGTTTCAGGGTCGCTACTGCAGGCTAAATGCACCTGTTATGCTCCTCGAATGTTATGGTACATTTTAGTACACTGAGCGAAAATGTGTTTTTTTATGTCGACCAACAAGAAAACAACCATGCACCGCTCATCATGACAACATCGACAATTAACACACAATGAAGTGTCATGTCACTCATTGTAGCTCACACATGTATCTTGTTGCAGGTGTCAGCGGTCAGTACCCTCTGGTTCAGAATGTCACCGTGACAGAGGGTGGGACGGCCAACATGACTTGCCGGGTGGAGTACAACGACAACACCTCCCTCCAGTGGTCTAACCCAGCACAGCAGACCCTTTTCTTTGGTGACAAGAAAGGTGAGTAAATGCAAGGGCGCTTGTTTGCGTTTGCTGAATGCACACACACACACACACACACGCACACACACACACACACAGTACCCTGACCTAAAATAGGTTAGGAAACATACAAAACAAATTGGTGTATTTCATATATTAATATTTTATTTCATGTGTGTTTGTCAGGAAAATATGAAACAAAAGCACACAAATTTAAAATGCCATTTTACAAAACTACCAATGGTGTGTTTTGATATGCATTGCTTAAAATGTATTAATTAGGGGTGATCACAAGGTCCAGCAAGATCAAATTATTCTTGTTTAGAGAAAACTGTTTTGCGAGAACAAGCCATCTGGAAGTCTATCAGACTGTGAGCTATGGCATCGCTACTGTGAATGACAATACACGTAATGGAAATGGCCGTGCGCGAGGCAGGACTGGAACTGGACATTAAGTGCTTTGTGTGCACTATAAACCCTGTAATCCAACCTACTTACTGTAGGTGTTCCCAGCATCACAGATTACATGGCAAGTGCTCTTTTTTTCATCTGTATTCAACAACTACGGCAGTGTTCATGTCCAAGCAGGAGCTACAGTAACTCTGTTAATCTCATTTGATCAAACCTACTTAAGATTTGTCAGATCAAAACACGATCACTGCATAAGACATCTATCAAAACATGAGATACTAGCGTCTAGTTCTGACTACTTTGGACTAATTCAGTACTTCCTGTTATTGCACTTCAAGCATAAAACTACTGCCTAAGCATAAAAGTAATCCACGGCTATCTGCAATCTATTATACATGTCTTTACTTAACTACTCATTAGCATAAATGATTAGTAGTAGCAGCTACAACAGCTGTCATTATGTTAACTTTTTAGTTTTTGTTTTAATTTGTGTAAAAAAATGTCAACAGTAAAAGCCATCATGCTTAGGTCATGCATAAAAATTTATGAAATTATTGCGGTTGTGTCAATATAATACAGTACTGCAGTACAACATACTGCTAACTCTCAGTGTGTGTTGGTCTCAAAGAGGTATAAAATAAAAAAAATTGAAGAAATTAATCAAAACTGAGCAATATAATCTTTTTAAAAACAGATTTATTTATACGCCTCTTGTATTGGTTCTTATCGCATTACACAGGTGTACCAAAGGAAGCCTTACAGTGAAGCAATTTGCTACCTTGGCAGCTGATCTCGATTGTTACATTGTTCCACTGTCCCCACTCTTGTTTGCGTAATATGTGTGAGAATCGTCCCAGAATCATTTAATTTTTTTTTTAAGTGTCTTACTGTAAATCATTATTGTTCATAAAAATGTCAGAAAGCTATGATATCTTTATTATTAAATTACCTCAGCAGTTTTTCTTCCATACTTCTTTTACTTATTTCAAGGGGCAGTGCCTTCCCTAAGTCCCCTGGCACCCTCTCTAGGGAAGCTGTGCCTCACGTTTCGAACACACTGGTCTGGAGGTCTGTAGTAGCAGCAATACATCACTGTTTACTGTCAATGTTCTTGCCAAAAGCTGCAAGCTCAGTCGTGCTTTGTGACTCTTGCACTCATTTGCACACCATGAGTTTCATTTTCCTACTCTGGAAAAAATACAATAAAATGATGAGTAAGACAGTTTTGGCAGACCAATATTGTAACCTAGTGGAGTTTTATAGGTATTGCTGGAATAAAAAGTGACCGTTCATATGTTGCAGTAAGTTTTATCTGTAGTGGCAAATGTTGACGAAACCAAACAAAGAAAAGCATAATACACCAATTGGGAAATCGGATATCTTGTATACTTCAGAACTGATAATAATCGATTAAATACTGTGCTAGTGTTAGTCAGTGAGGGAGCGGCAGCTCTTTCTTTGGCAAAATCGCTAAAATCATCACACAGCAACTTAACACACAACAGGCAAGTAAGAAATATACAAGACAAATACCACTATACTGTAAGTATAGAAGAATAAACAACTATCTTTGCTTTGCTTTAAAGCAGAGCTGCTGCAGTTCATTCAGCTCCGGCTTCCTCCAGTGGACACAGCAAAGCAGTTAAGTGGGAAGCAGTTAAGATATAGAAATTTTATTATCCTACACTTGTATTGGTACTTGTCTTGTATATTACTACCTACCTTTTGTGTGTTAAGTTGCTGTATGATGGTTTTAGTGTTTTTTTCCTGCGATTGGTTGGCAAGCTTTTTTTGAAGTTTTCTTGTAGCTCGTGATTAGGTCCTGCCAAATAAAGAGGTACCTTTTTGTCATGTGCCTCTTGTGTACTAACACACACACACACACAAATACAGTGATGTGATGTTACAGTGATGATAGCGTTGTTCCTCTCCTTATTTTTTTATTTTTTGTCACACTTAAATGTTTTAGATCATCAAACAAAATTAAATATTAGTCAATGACAACACAAATGAACATTAAATGTTATTTTCAAATGAAACGTTTTATTATTAAGGGAGAAAAGCGCAAAAGCAGTTCACGCTGAAAAACCCTCCAATGCGGCTGAATTACTACCTGCTAAGGGTGGTTAGGTTTTTTCCTCCCTTAATAAAAACAACTGTTCCATTTAAAAACTAACTAATATTGACTAATATTTAAATTTGTTTGATGATCTGAAACATTGTGATATGACAAAGCTTTCATATTGTGATATGACAAAGGTGATATGACACCACAATATATATATACTCATTATACTGTATGTATACATTTATAGAGTGTCCCAAAAAATGTATTCACTCTTTAAATAATTGTAAACTAGGTGTTTATTCTAAATTGTTTAATTGTCCGTAAACGCTCAGCAGGATCGGTATCTGCTCCTTTGTGCAAGGGGAACAGGATGAGCACAGCCAGAGCCCTACAAAATGACCTCCAGCAGGCCACTGGGGTGAATGTTTCTGACCAAACAATCGGAAACAGGCTTCATGAGGGTGGCCTGAGGGCCAGACGTCCTGCGGAGGGCGTCCTGCGGTCACTGCCCAGCACGCTAGAGCTCAATCAGCATTTCCCAAAGACCATCAGAATTGGCAACTACGCCACTGGCGCCCTGTGCTCTTCACCGATGAGAGCAAGTTCAACCTGAGCACATGCGACAGACGTGAAAGGGTCTGGAGATGCCGTGGAGAACGTTATGCTGCCTGCAACATCATTCAGCATGACCGATTTGGTGGTGGCTCAGTGATGGTCTAGGGAGGTATATCCCTGGAAGGACGCACAGACCTCTATCTATCCCTAGGTTAGATAATTGCACCCTGACTGCTATTGTTCCTCTACTTTTTTTGATCACTGTATATATTATTGTATCAACATTTATTTGCATTGTGCCTTTTTCTTCTATTTTTCAAATGTTTGCTGTTTCTTAGGTTTATTTTTATGCTGCAATGTGCCACAGGCAACTAATGGCCCCCAGGCAGCGCTTTGTACATTCCTGCTTTAAACAGTCACTGAGCTGAAGTCTTGTGAGATTTGTTGACAGCACAAATTATGTTTATAATGATATTAATAATGCACATCAAGAAGTGGCTGTGGCGCAATGCCATCAGTGTTTTAATGGCTAATAAGTAGAAAAAGTTTATACCTGACCTTTTACTCTCTCCTCAGTCCCTGTAAAGAGGATTCATGGATGTTATTTTGCGGGTTCAGACCCGCTGACTGATTGTACTCCAAAGCCCCTCTTTGCACTATTAGTGGAGTGTAATAGAGTATGAATCACGCTCTGTTGTAAGTGTCTGGATTAAGCACATATGGGATTTACACGCTCTTCTTCCATTATACTCTCCCTCCACACTGGATGCCCACTGGCTCTCACTTGTCCGTTTGTGTGTTTTGCCTGTGTGTGCGTTTCTCCACACTTTTTTTTTTTTGGCTGTACGCACAAACAAACTTCCAAACGGCTCAGTCAGAGCAGCCGTACAAAAAAGTACTGAACATCAAATTCAACAGTTGATGTGCTCTGTGGGTTATTCCATATCACCCGGGGGGGTTGAGCTTAGGGGTGTATTCCGTGGCATTTCCAATGCAGAGCTCTGCGAGATTGAAAATGAAAAAGCACCCGAAGACTTTCCTATTATCAGCACAGCTACCACTGAGAAGTCACAATTGCATGGTAGTTTTTAGAGGGATTTAGCCATGTGTGTGTTCCTACGGTGGGGAATGTTGTCTTGCTGAACGTGGTGTTTCACATGCACATGCTGATGGACGCGCAGACATGCAGAGTGTTTCCAAAGTGCCACTGGCGGTGTGAGAAGATGTCTGAGCTGCAAACGCCTGTGAGCACAGTGGCTTTCAGATTAATGTTGCTTTCTGCCTGCTGGGAGGAAGATGAGGATTAGGGGCAGGCACACTTTTGCTCAAATATACAACCCCCGGTGTGGTTTTACGTATATTTTGCTTAGTTGCAGTCAGTTTTTATCCATTATGACAACATTGTGTATATTAGTCATATGTCCAATAAAAATGATTGGGGACAAGGACCCAGTTTTTGTGTCATTCTGTTTTTGTCTGACCTTTTGGAACACATTTTTAACAAAAACCGAGGTCCCACTGTATGCATGAATGGCTTTGGGCGCCCTGCTCATGCACTTTCATGCCCACGTTCCACCGTGCTCATGCTCACGGTTTCCTTCCATACCATTGTGCCTATCTGGCCTGACGCCCTGGTGGTGTATGTCGGGGTGCCATGACTCAGCTTCCATGTGTTGAGAGAGCGGCTACGATGCTTGTGTGCTTTTTTTCATTAATTTTTTTGTACTTGGGGACAGGTGTGCTATCTCTGCCACCCAGGCCTCCTTGGAGTAGAGGGATGATATCTTCTCCTTGGGCTGGGTAATCCTGTGTCAGGGGCCGAGGACAGGGTGGCCCAGGGCAGGCCGGGCACTCTAGGGTAGAGGGGGGGTGCGAGGCTGGCACTGCCAGTCGTGGGTGAGTCTCCTTCCTTCTGGCGGGGGCAACTCTGGGCAAGCTGGTGTGTGGTCCCAGTGCCGATCTGCCCTTGTGAAGTCCGGTCTTTCTCCAGTCTCAGGGGCTGGTTGTCTTCCGGCCCGCCGGCGCCCTGTTTCCTCCTGGTGTTGCCTCTACGGGGGTAAGCCCAGCCCTACAGGGGAACCCGCACCCCTAGGAGTGGTGTCTCTCTGGTGATAGGGGCTGGTGTTTTCTGTGGGGTGGGGGTTGCTGGATGGTGGGAAGCAGTTTCTCCCCTGCCATGTATTCTCAGTGGCAAACACATGCACATATACATACATATAGACATATAGCGCACTCATTTCGTTGGTTGTGCAGCTTGGCGCAGGCTGAGCAGTGGTAATTTTGTCCAGCACCGTGCGCAGCCAATTTGGTAATTTGGTAGACCAAGGCGTGCTGCGATTGGTGTGGCGACGTAGCAGGGCAGGTGCCGACTGATTCAGCCTGGCATAGTGACAATTTCATGCCGAAGGTGCGCTGAAAGCTTGCCGGCTCCAACCTGGTGTACTCCCGGCACATAGCGAAGCGCAGCCGGTCTGGTGGTAATTTGGCTGACTAGTGCAAAGTGCGCACACGTCACCAAAACCTCACAGGCCGGTTTACACAATGTCAGGCACATTTTAATACACTTAATAATCACAACAACCACTTTTTAAAGTAACTATCTGAATCAGCACATATATTTTGATCTATATTGACTGTCCTTTTCAGGTCAGGTCCGGCATCAAAATGTGGCACAACAAAATTTATAATAAACGCAGTCAAATGTCAAAGGAGACTCATTTGGATTATGAAGTCTCCCTTGGCAAAGAAATTTTGCTCAGCATTTAAAGGCAGCTTGACTCCCATTCAGCTGTTATGATGCTGGAAAAGACAAAAAAAAAATAGTATATTGACTGTCCCGTCTGCCTCTGTCGCACCATCTCCACCACCTCATCAGTCCCCGCATTGCTGGTCCTCCTCCTCCTCCTCGTTGATGGCCAGTGGATCTGATATGGATGTGGTTAATTGTAAATGAACGGTTAACCAAACGTATTGACATCTTTCATTGTATAACTGAGAATTGCAAAAATTATCATATTTATTTTGGTAATAAAAGTTCATCCCACATGCAAACATAAGTGACAAGTGCCAAACCACGAGCTTGGCAGTGCGTATTTTACACATAGTCGCTTCGGATTTCATCACCATTATGCATAGTTTTTGTTTATTGATATTACATTAACATATTATATTACATATTCATGTTACAAATTCTCTTAGGCATCCAAGTCTCGGAAGACTATGGGCTTTCACGGTGGGGTTGAAGACATCGTCTGGTGTGGATGGTCAGGCCAATGCGGGAATGGCAGTCTCTCCTACATGCAGGACAGATGAATGTAGTTGCTGGTCTGTCTGCCTGGGTTGCGGCCTTTTTTCTTTGTTTCTTTGCCTCGGACTGTCAAGCAAGGGTCTCTTCAAAGATTGACAGCCCCCCTTTCACAGCCTGTCTCCAGGCTAGTCGGTCAGATGCAGTGGCTTCCCAGGTGTCAAGTCGCTTTTGCAGACATCCTTAAAGCGGAGTTTGGGTCTGCCTGTGGGACGGGTTCTATGTGTCAATTCTCCATAGAGGAGGTCCTTTGGGATTCTACCATCCTCCATGCCCACAACATGACCAAGCCAGGGCAGACACCTCTGCTTCAGCATACTGTACATGCTGGGAAGCATGGCTCTGTCCAGTACGCTGGTGTTTGTGACCTTGTCCCACCAAGTGATGCCCAGGAGGATGATGCGGGTTCTGCCAGCTGTTGTTGTTTGACAGATTTTTCTGGACTGAAGTTTCACTTTCATGCATACCAATGACTGGTCCGTATCGCAATCAGCACTCTGGTAGTTGCGGGTGAGTCTGACGCATGGTAGGCTGGGGCGCCTGATGAGGACCAGATCAAGTTGGTGCCAGTGCTTGGACCTGGGGTGTCTCCAGGAGACTTGATGTTGGGTCTTGGTGTTGAAAAAGGTGTTTGTGGTGCAGTATCATGATGGCAGCAGAACTGTCCATTTTTAATCATGCGTCCAACACCAAAGTGACAGAAGTGACAATGACAGAAAGGCCAAGTCATGTAGTCAGCACCCACTCTGGCGTTGAAATCTCGAAGAACAAATAATGAGTGTGTGTCAGGAACATTTCTGATGGCAAAGCTGAGTTCGTCATAGAATTTGTCTTTGGCGTCTGTGGAGTAGGTGAGGGTTGGGGCGTAAGCACTTATGACAGTGACTGCTCCAGCTGTAGTGTGGAGCTGTAGGGACAGAATTCTCTCTGTTCCCTCTTCGGCGGGATGGTAGATCCCAGCAAGCTCTTTTTGACTGCAAAGCCAACACCATGTTCCCTAGTCTCGTCTGGTGACTTCCCTTGCCAGAAGAACGTGAAGTCCTCCTGTCAGAGCCAGCCAAGGAGTCTGGTTTCTTGGAGGGCAACAATGTCCATCGACGACTGTTTTGCGGGTGTCACCAATGTCCTGGAGGTTATCTGAGAAACCTGGTGTCATTGTTCGAACGTTCCATGTGCCCAGCTTCTGGACAGCAAACTTCTTTTCATTTTTCTTTCTCTTGATCTTTTTGCTCTTGTTGCCTGGTGCACAGTTGCTGATCCGCTTGTCAATTTTCACCCTAAACCCCACGCACCCAAAGAGGTTAACAGCACCTTACTGTCTGGGGATTGTCAGTACATCAGGGCAAACCTGATTTATGATACTTGTAATCTCCTCCCAGTCCACTTTTGCATCATCAGCCCGTGGAGGTCTGCTCGCATGATTATATATTCGGCCACTGCAAGCTTGGACCTCCCAGACCAAAACATCACTTTCCGTCTAGGAGAAGTTTGGCTGTCTTCTGCTGTTTTGATATATATTCAACAAAACTTGTAATTTGCTTTGCCAGCGTCATCATTCACACTCACATTCATACCTATGGACACTTTAGTTGCCAATTAGCCTAACATGATGGTTTTTGGAAAGTGGGAGGAAACTGGAGAAAACCCACGCACACACGAGGAGAACATGCAAACACCACACAGAAATGCGAAGCGGAGATTCGAACCCAGATCTCTTGACTGTGTGGCCAACATGCTAACCACTGCTCCTATTTAGCTTTTTATGTTTTTCAGTAATAAACCAGTAAGCAAGGTAAGACAACATATCATGAATGCATTGCATTTTAATTTTACTGTATATGAAAATCTAAAATGCATGCATCTATTAAATGGTCAAAACATTCAATGAAAATATCCTCTGAGAGATAGGTGAAAAATTCAGTCCATAGCGGAGGTCACAGGAGAATAGTAGGACTGTTTCAAGCCTTGTCTTAAAGAAGATGAGCTGCATCAGCAGAGGACCATACTCAGTGTCATTCCTGGCAGACAAAAGAACAAAATTGTGGCTGCAATTCACGTGGTTTCACCAAAATTGGGCAATTAAAGATGTTGGGGAAATGTCGTCTGGCCTGATGGCTCGATTTCTGTTGCAGTATTCAGGTGATAGGGTCCGGATTTGGATGGGGGAAAAAACAACATGAAAGAATGGAGCCATGGTAATGGTTAGAGGGTATTTTTTTCCTGCCAAACTTTGGACCCATTAGTAGCAGTTGAGTATGTTTTAACAGTGATAGCATTGTTGAGCATCCGTATCACTTTGTGGTCACTTCTCAAATTGGAGTCTTAACCATGACGCTGTGCACAAATAGCTTAGATTAAAGTTTGAGACCATTCCTAAAGGAAAACTGCACTTTTTAAAAAGTGTCCATCATCCACAATCCTTGTGTGAGACACACGTCTTTCTCTTTTCTGTGTGTTCCAGATAGACACTTTGTGCTGTCAGTTTTTCCACTAACAATGCAGGTAACAGGGATTCACATATTTCGCCTTTCAAGCCCTCTAACAAAACATCCCAAAACCACCAACAATGCTCCATTTACATACCATGACCTGCATATTAACAAGGCCACAGCGATATTGTTACTGTAGGTGCTAACACCGACAAACTACTTTTCGGAAGGGACGCAGCACCTTGCTTGCAGCGTCTCACGCCCCGCCTGCTCTGACGTTTCACCCTCTCTTGCCCGCTCACCTTCAAAATCCTGCATCTCATCCTTTGTATATTTTGGCTCAAAAAGATAAGGGTCTGGATCCTTATTTGTCCCAAAGTTGTTTTTTAGAGTGCTTGGTAGCCGCAAAGCGTGAATCTGCATAATCTGCATCGTTAGTGAAAATGCACAGAAAAGGGAAAGTCTTGTGTTGTTGTCTTGCAGGGACTTTGGACATTTTTAAAGTACAGTTTTCCTAACCTGACATTTAGACTTTTCTATATGAAGTCTGCGTGCTTGTCTGTGTGCAGTCTTATGCAGGTGTCCCTGTTGAAACAAAAACATCAAACAGTCTTCTTGGCGTTGGCGAGGCAACCACTGGCTTCATACATCAACTATGAGTAATGTTTGTAGGTTTGTGTTGTATTATTGGTCTTAACCTATATACCGATGGGCCTTTAAGGGTGTGGTCCACAAGCCATCAGATTATCAAAGAAGCATGTGGTAAGGCTCAAACGGAGTGCAAGAAAACAATATTTGTTGATAAAACCAGCCTTAATGGTTTCATTTTATTTGAACATGCATATAAATGACATTGGAATATTATTCTAATTGATCGTTTTTGCAGTACATTAAGTGAGTGAAGTGTACTTTTGTAGCTGTTTCCCCATATCTCCACACAATATGTTAGATATGGCAACACCGGAGAACAATAGTGGGTTTAAATCTCCATTGGGCATCCCTGTGTGGGTTTTTTTCATGTTCTCCCCGTGCGTGTGTGGGTTTTCTCCGGGTATTCGGGTTTCCTCCCACATTCCAAAAACATGCATGTTAGGTTAATTGGTGACTCTAAATTGTCCATAGGTATGAATGTGAGTGTGGATGTTTGTCCGTCTGCCCTGCGATTGACTGACGACCAGTCCAGGGTGTACCCGAAGTCAGCTGGGATAGGCTTACCCGCACGCCCGCGACCTTAATGAGGATAAGCGGCATATAAGATGGATGGATGAACTTTAAAATCAAATTGTTGTCTATCTTTGTCCGCAAAGCTTCACAGGGTGTCACGTACATCCGCCATTGAATTCCGCCAGATACCATTAACATAAACATATTGCTTTCTGGCAGACAGACATAGTGATGGACCCTTTCGGCAAACCCCTTTGAGCGCTGCCGCTTTCTTCGCCGCCGTTGTTTTTAATGTCGCGGCTTGCGGTTCACCCCGAAGATGCTCAGACGGATGCGAGAGTCTCCTCTTGTCGTCTCGTCCTCTCCGAGGCACTCCGGCGGCTGTGAAGGGTTGTTTGAATTTCAAATAAGTCATCGGCACAAAAGTAGGCACTTTGTCCTCCCCATCACGACACCACTGAGGGACTTAATCTGAGCCTCGGCAGCAAGAGAGAGATGAGCACCGGGCAAGAGGGATTCTGTCTTTTATGCCGCTCAAAAGAGACTAATATCCTTTTACAAATTGCTCTTTTGGTTTTGTGGAACTCAGGACTTGATAATAGCTTTAGTTTGTAGAAAGAGACATTTCTCTATGATTTGTAATTACAGCATCTTCACTGTCCCCATAGCGTAGAGAACCTATGTGTAATTACTTTCTAGGAAAAACGGGCAGGCGTCTTTAGCGTTCATTCTCGCTGAGGTTGGACGTGAGGTTTGTCTATTCAGTGTCTTTTACTGTCCACGTCTTTTTCCATTAACACATTCAGAATTGCATTTGCAATTTGAGATGTCTCCCTCTTGATACACTCCTGTTAAATTGGATGACCAGCCTTCAGAGCAATATGAAATTAAGTTTGTCATTGGTTAGAGCAGAACATATTCAGGAACTGGAAATGTAATTTAATTAAGTTACACCTTTCTAACACCAGGTAGGCCCTTCCTTTTTCCCTTCAGAACCATCGTCCCTTTTCGTGTCCGATGGAGTAAAATCTAAATTAAATCAAAATTTTTATGTTAAAACAAGGGATGGCCTTGTAGTAGTAAATGAATTGATTGCAAAACTGACTAGTTGAAGGAGTTGAATTTTCAATTGGATGCAAAATGGAGTGCAGTGCCTTGCACTGTCAGTCTCAAGTACTTTGCTGTTTTATGGACAACGCGGGAAGTTGCGGTAGTAAGCGTATTCACGCTTCAACGACCGACTGACGACCAGTCCAGGGTGTACCCATCCTCCCGCCCGAAGTCAGCTGGGATAGGCTCTAGCAAAGTAATACATACTAATACTAACCTAATATCACACTTTAAGAAGAATCACTCACAGTCACACCCAGTAGTGTTATAAGATTGAAAAAAATTACCCACCTATACCCAGTTTATAATTTCACTAATTGTATTATTCCGGACTTTCATATTTTGCCCTTTTATATAGATGTTTGTGCCACATAGAAATGTGCAGCTTTGCAACTTGTGTTGTTTCGGTTGATAGTAGGAGATAATGTCATCATAGTTCACTAATGGTCATGATTTATTTTTTGTTTAGACCAAATGTTGAAAATAAATGTGGCACTTTTTAATAACGTATATTGCATATTTCAGTATTTGTCTTATTTAGCCTAAACAGTGTTTATTTTTAAAATGCATCCAGTGGCATCACAGTAAAATAATCTTAATGTATTTATGTATTTAGGGAGGCGCTACTGCAAATATCAGTACCGGATGATATTGGCATCGGTAATGAAGTGCTAGACAATATGGGTATATTGGATATCGTTAAAACAGCCAAAATTGAGCATCACCACTTCTTTATACACTGACACTACTGTTAAAAATGTTCAAATTACTTGTACAAGTTTGCCAAATGTTTCATTTTTTTTTCATTGTCTTCTATGGTAAAAAAAAAAAAATAATAATCGTTGGTTCAATTCAACTTCTAAAGGAAAGATTGTAATTACATTTGACAATATCACCCTAAATTTAAGCTAAGTTTTTATTTGCCAACAGACAAATCGTAAAAAAGAAAAGAACGTGTCATCCATTCACAAGATAATACTAAGACTATTTTCTTGACGAAAAAAGTTTGAACACCCTTCCTTAAAAAAACTACCCCAGTGACGATTGCGTATCCGTTTCCAGCTGTGTCATGCCTGCTGACTGATTGAATCTGTTCAAACTTGAAGATTAGTGTTACAGGTGAGCAGCTAAGGGCCAAGCGTTCATTTTCAAGCCCCAAGATGTTTAATATGAAACTATTCAAGTCCTCAGAGGTCAAATATTCACCTGCCCTAAATCAATTTAGTTTGTGTAAGATGTGTGTGTGTGTGTATGCGTGTGCGTGTGTGTGCGTGTGTGTGTGTTGCGTTACAAGCCTCCAGCATGGAAGCTTTGAAGCATTCCCTGAATCTGTGCCTGAGCAATTTAGGGAATAGCTTTGTGAAAGTTTCCCAAAGTAAATAATAAAATAAGAAAAAGTTGACAGATTTTTTTCCATTATTAAAAAGATATCAAAACTTTCAGTCAAAACCCAATCTTGACAGGAACTTTGGAGACAGAGTACTTCTTTTTTTTTGCCTTTAATATCAGGCTACATATTTGTAAGGTGTTGTGTCTGATGGAAAAAAAAACTCGACTGGAAATCTCCAAAGATCCTTAACAGGTCCCCTTTCTCCAAGACATGGACCATAAAACATGAGCGGAATGGGGGGAAAAGATGGAGGAAAAAGAGGAAAGGGAATGTAGGCCTCCGGTGGGATAAAGGCGAGGAGTTAAGGAGGCGTTATATGAGAGCTTTCAGACACAGTCATCATCTATGAAAGACACAGAAAAAACTTGTTCTTTGACCTTGGGAAACGTGCATTTTCTGAAACCTCGGTGCACCTCTCTAAAGTATATCAAATTTTATTACACAAAAGCCTTTTCTGTGCTGATGTTTGTATCTTAATTAAAATAAGAGCTGTCTCGCTTCGGTTTCTCCTGCAGGGCAAAGTGAAACGAGAGCTTAACATTCAAACACTTATGGTTTGCAAGGTCTAGAGAAAAGTACCTGAGGCCAGTGGAAATAATTAGCTCCCACTTAACTCTTCCGGGCACAAGCAAACCCACAATCTTGTCACTTCATCTTTAGTAGCACAACGTATTTTATACAGTGGTGTTCAATGTGACCAACCAGGTTAATCACTGTTATTAGTATATTTTTATTGCTACATGGCAAACAAGTTACCACTAGGTGAAGTAGATTCTCAGAAAAAAACAAGACCCAGCATTGATTATATGCAGGGTCTAAAGGCTGTGCAATTGGGCAATTTTTTGAAAGGGAGTGTTCAAATAAATAGCGGTGTCTGCCGTTGACTTTACAAACTCAAAACTATTTTGTACAAACTTTATTTTTCAGGATTTGCCTCAGAAACAGCATTTTTTACGTCACCCTATGAGTTCTCCATTGGATTAGGGTCCAGGTATTGGGTTGGCCACTCCATAACATAACAACATAACATTGTTTACTAGTGTGTTTGGGGTCATTCTAATTGGGGTTTTCTAACTATCACAGTACTTTGAGGTAACTCCAGACTGTCTTTGCTCATCCTGGAGTTGATCTTTGGCTGCGCCTTTGCCATTCTGGCTATTCTTCGATCCATTTTGATAGCTGTCTTCCATTTTCTGCCTCGTGTTTCTGGTTTTGCTCTCCATTTGAAGGCATTGGGTAATCATTTTAGCTGAACAGCCAAACCTTTTTTGCATCTTTTCATAAGTCTTCCCCTCTCCAATCAACTTTTTAATCAAAGTACGCAGTTTTTCTGAACAATGTTTTTAACAACCCATTTTCCTCAGACTTTAGAAAAGAAATGCATGTTCAACAAGTGCTGGTTTTATCCTTAAATAGAGGACACCTGATTCACATCTGTTTTTTTACAAAGAATGCCGCGCTGCAATTTTTTTGACCACCCCCCTTTCAACTAATTGCCCAATTGCGCAGCCTTAAGAGCGTGCATATTGTGAATGCTTGGTCTTGTTTTCTGAGAATCTACTGCATTTACTGATAACTTGTTTGCCATGTAGCAATAAAAATATACTAATAACAGTGATTCATCTGGTGAGTCACATTGAACACTATATAAAATACGTTGTGCTACTGAAGATGACATGACAAGATTGTGGGTTTGCTTGTCGACAGAAGAGTTACCGGTTCTACTGGTTGTTGAAAAAAAGTTAAATAAACAAGTTGATAAAAAAACAAAAAAGTAATGCATTTTTGGTCAGAAATTATTTGTCATACACTGCGGTGGCCTGTCCGCCCTCCACCACCACAGATTTAAAAAATCCTAGGGAAAGCCCTGCACATGTCAAACACCACATGGTGTCATAGCAAGCAAATAGCAAAGGGGCGAGTTGCGTTCAAGGACATCAGCGAATTACACTTGGTTTATTTTACTGGCATACATTGGATTGGTTTTAGTATCTTTAATGGATTTTAATGGGAACATAAAAATGGCCCCGATGTCCTTTTATAATTACATTACATTGTATTGTATTATATTACATTAGATTAAATTGTATTGTATTGTATTTTATGTCACAACATCTCACAAGATTAAAACATGACAAGATTTCATGTTCTGAAAAAAACGGTCTCGTGAGTACTAGATCTGGGACAATAATCACTTAATTAATTAATTAACCACGCGATGAAAATTAACGTGATGATTGTGTCAGCTTTGCCATGTGTATGCATGTCTGTTTCACTCGTCTCCCACCTTCACACTGGCAGGAAAAGAGTTCACCTTATGCATTGGTTTCAGCACCCTGGCACATTTAAACAACGGAATTAACAGAATGAGCCCTTTTGTCATTTGTACAATCTCTTTGTCTCAGAGCCAGGGCCAGTAGCATACGCACAGTGAAGAAGAGTGTAATGTCATAGAAACTGTATTAGTACATTGCAATTTATTGCCATATGTTTTTTTGGTTTTTTTATTGTATTTTTCTTAAAAGTCAAGTTAAAATCTTGTTTTGTCTTATTCTCCGATACCCAATATTGAGTCTCTCATGACAGCCCTAAAATTCACACATGGCTGCATTTGCAGTCAGCTCTCGATTCAACAGACTGAGACTGACTGAGTGCAGTCGACATCGTGTATGGTGGGGACGGTGTACTGCTGACCTCGACTTGTTGTGGACTGGTGGAAGGAATACTTTAAAGACCTCTTCAATCCCACTGACACGTCTTCCAATGAGGAAACGGTGCCTGGGTGCCCCTGGATTGGCAGACTGGGGTGGTGGTACCAAGTGTGTTAAGTTTGTTTTGCAACCTGATAAAAATGGAAGCTCTCATAATTTGTTTGACATGAAAAACTCTACAATTTGAAAATTCTTTGTGGGTTTCTTGTGGTTTTTTTGCACCTCAATTGGCCATAGGAACCTGTAGGTCAGGTGTACGGGCAGAAGAAAAAGTAGACAAGATCTCAATAATTTAATTACTTTTCACTATGTCCCTGTTAATGATATACTGTACATTACCTCAAATGACTGAAGTATCAATATTTGGATTTGATAATCAATTTGAAACCATAAACATCTAGTATCGGAGGTACCGATATTCCAGTATCACTCCGCACATCGTTAGAAGATATACTATAGTAAAAAGGGTTGCTGAAATGTGGAGGAAACATTCACTTTTGTGTGATCTGTGGATCTCTATGCAAACCAATCAACAGGATATTTGGCAAGAACTGTCACACTGACCCACTTCTCAGGAGGACCTAATCTAAAAGGGCTGATGGTGGCGTCCCTCTGAACTGTCAGTAGGAGAAAAGAACATTTTCACAGACCAATTATTATATGGAGCACTGGCAGATTTTTTTTCCATTTTAATAAGCCACCTTTCCTTGGAAGGTGGAGAAACGTCCGAAAGCAGGATCTACATTACTCAATAAACATTCCATGCTATTTGTTTGCTCCCTCCCTCGCTTGCTGGCATGCCGCCGCCATGACCGACAGAGTCAAGTCCCCCAGATGAGTTGTTGACAAGAGAACGAGAGCAGTCGCTTGCAAACGTTGGCGGGCTGAATGTATATTCTGAAATTTGCACTTTTCTCATTATAAAACTGTGTCAGCCGGAATGAGCAAACACCTGCCAGGGTTCTGTACGGATACACGCGCTCCCCGGAGAGATGAAGGGAGCGGATGGGATGGCGACGATGAGAGGAAAGGGCAAGGTTGTTGTGGGGGAAATGTGCAAACATGATACGCTGAAAGTGAGTGAATTTAGACTGCTGGATGTTTGCTTATGCATGCACACTGTCTTGCTTATATACTTAAATCAATGGACCAATGGCATTATCTACCAATCTATATTCACACACATTTTTACTCACCTGATGCTTTTAATGGTGATGAGTTGATGTGCAGCCAGGGAAGCTTTTTGGGCTCGCTTCAACTACGCTTGCTTTGCTCTTTTTGGACACAAAAAAGGAGAGGCTTTTTTGTCTAGTCTGTTTCACAATGCAAGTGTTGTGAATGTGGAGGATCATTGGACAGTTTGGTGGTTCTGTGTCATCGTGCATGAGAGGATAATAGTCATGGCGATGGAGCGGCCATCATTATTTTGGGCAGCCAACCACAGGATCAAGCCCCAGAGTGTTTTTCTGCGTGTGTATGTGTTTTTTTTTTAAAGACTTTATTTGAGGCTTTGAAAGCCCATGAACACACAGCAAAGCACCACCACACACAATCATGTTTGAAACTCCCAACTGTGGATGAGTTGGTGGAAATATGGTTGTTTTATTCGGGAAATGTCGAACAACACAGCTGTGGTACAGATCAAACCATTTTGGCTGGAAATCTTTAAAATAGAAGTATTGTGTTTTGGGTCAAATGTCACAGTCATATAACCTTGATCAACTGAACAGGTAGTAACATTTGAACATTCACATATAGTCGAAATACCTTATTGACCACAATATATAACAATATTTTACACCCAGACCTAGTGTTCTAGGTCTGCCCCAGTGCCTTCCCCTAGCTGGGCATACCCAGAACACCTGAGCAGTAGGGCGTCTGGGTACTACAAAATCCAACATTGTTCCTTGACATGTCATGATTATGATTTAAGCAAAAAATGATATCAGAACATAATTTATTCTATCACCCAGTGGTGTTCCATCAGGGCCAGTTTCTCTGATGGCCTAAACATGATTAGAAGTAGTGACCTACATTTACAACTTAAATTGTAGTATTTTTTCCGTAAATTGTATTAAATTATTCTCAATAGTCTACTATCTTTTAATAGTCTGCTATCTTTTTTTTGCTGCACTGCTTCCAGTGTGTGTATGTTAGATTTTTTGTCCCATATATGTGTCCATGTAATTTGCCCAGGGCTTTCAGAATCAGTAGTGCCGGCCAGTGTTACTTAAACTATATTAGCAATGGGGGTATGTATTTAACCAATCAGATTTCAGATTCACCTTTTTACATCCTTTCCATTTGGTTGATCAAAGCCAAGGTGGACAAAACTGAATCCAGAAACGCCCATAGAGGAGAAGGGAAAATTGACTTGATGTCAGAGATTTTTAAAAATCAATTTTCGAGGCAGACTTCATGAAATCATAAAGAGAGGTCAGCTAACCCCAACATTACCTAAAATTAAGTGGTGATTTGTCCCACTGTGTTTAATGGTCTTAGAACACACCATGTACCTTTGTCCCACACTGCACAGATAGACTACTGCACTGTATTTTTACCCTTTTTCTTTCACCTCATTGTTCCCAAATGCTGATCCTATGTGGGAATGTATAAAGTTAAGATTTGATAACCTTATTGAGTGCTAATGTGCATATTTATTTGGTACATACTGGAAATCCAGGCTCTTACTGGTGAATGTTGGGTCTGTATTACTTTCGTGCTTTTAATTTGATGTTCCTGAAGGTGGAGCACGATGGGCGAGCGACTGGTGGCCGGGCCTGCACCCATGGGGCCCGGTCGGGCGCAGCCTGAAAAGGTAACGTGGGTCCCCCCTCCCATGAGCTCATCGCTCGTAGGAAGGGCCAAAGGGGTCGGATGCAAAGTAAGCTGGGCGGCGGCCTTGACAGTTCACATCCTCGGCTACAGAAGCTAGTTGTCAGTATGTGGAATGTCACTTCTCTGGCGGGGAAGGAACCTGTACAGCAAGGGCTCTGGAACCAGTCCTCTCGAGAGGGGCTGGACTTTATTCCACTCTGCTGTTGCCAGCAATGAGAGGCAACGGGCAGGAGTGTGAGTTCTTGTTGCTCCCCGGCTCCAAGCCAATACGTTGGAGTTTAACCTAGTGAACGAGAGGGTAGTTTCCCTACGCCTTCGGGTGGGGGGACGGGTTCTAAATGTTGTTTGTGCTTATGCGCTAAAAAGCATTCAGAATACCTGTCCTTTGTGCCTCCATTGTCGATGCGGCTGATCGGAACTGTGGCCGTAAGGTGGTCGATGTTTTTCGTGGTGGTAATCCCTGAACCCGTTGGTGGACACCAGGGGTGAGGGATGTCGTCAAGCTGAATAAGGAGTCCTATCAGGCCATTTTGGCTCATGGGACTCTGGAGTCAGCTGACCGGTACCGGCAGGTCAAGCGGTCTGCGGTTCTGGCGAATCAAAAATTCGAACATAGGAGGAGATCGGAGAGGCCATGGAAAAAGACTTCCGGATGGCTTCAAAGAGATTCTGGACCACCATCTGCCATCTCAGGAGCAGTGCACAGTCAACACCGTGTATGGTGGGGATGGTGTGCTGCTGACCTCGACTACAGATGTTGTGGACCCGATGGAAGAAATACTTTGAAGACCTCCTCAATCCCACTGACACTTCCAACAAAGAAGCAGTGTCTGGGGACTCTTAAACGCGTTCACCTATCTCTGGGGCTGAGGTTACAGAGATGGTCAAAAAGCTCCTAGGTAGCAAGGCCCCGGGGGTGGATGAGATCCGCCCCGAGTTCATTAAGGCCCTGGATGCTGTGGGCGTGTCTTGGTTGACAGGACTCTGCAGCATCGCATGGACATCGGGGTCAGTGCCCCTGGACTGGCAGACCGGGTTGGATGTCCCGCTTTTCAAGAAGGAGGACCGGAGGGTGTGTTGTAACTATCGTGGGATCACACTCCTCAGCCTTCCCGGTAAGGTCTATTCAGGGGTTCTGGAGAGGAGGATTCGCCGAATAGGCGAATCTCGGATTCAGGAGGAGCAATGTGGTTTTCCGTCCTGGTTGTGGAATTGTGGACCAACTCTATACTCTCGGCAGGTCCTCAAGGGTGCATGGGAGTTTGGCCAACCAGTCTACATGTGTTTTGTAAACTAGGAGAAGGCATTCGACCGTGTTCCTTGGGGAATACGGTGGGGACAGAATTTCTAGGCGCAGCCAGGGCATTAAGGGGTTTTGGTTTGGTGGCTGCAGGATTCTGTCTCTGCTTTTTTGCGGATGATGTGGTCCTGTTGGCTTCATCGAGCCATGACATTAAACTCTCACTGGATTGGTTAGCAGCTGCGTGTGAATTGGCTGGTTTGAGAATCAGAACCTCCAAGTCCCAATCCATGGTTCTCGCCCGGAAAAGGGTGAAGTGCCATCTCCGAGTGTCGGGGATGAGGTCCTGCCTCAAGTGGAGGAGTTTAAGTACCTCAGGGTTTTGTTCTTGTTCAGGATTGAATGCAAAATGGACAGGCAGATTGGTGCAGCATCTGCAGTGAAAGGCAAAGCTGTCAATTTACCAATTGACCTACGTTCCTACTATCACCTATGGCCACGAGCCTTGGGTAGTGCCCGGAAGGACAACATCGCGGGTACAAAAGTCATTTTCTCCGCAGGGTGGCTGGGCTTTCCCTTAGCGGTAGAGTGAGAAGCACTGTCATCTTGGAGCGACCCGGAGTAGAACCGCTCCTCCTCCGCATTGAGAGGATCCAGATGAGGTGGCTCAGGCATCTGGTTGGAATGCCTCACCGACGGCTCTCTGGGGAGTTGTTCAGGGCACGTCCAACCGGTAGGAGGCCTCGGGGAAGACCCAGGTCACACTGGACAGACTATGTCTCTCAGCTGGCCTGGGAACGCCTCGGCATCCGCCGGGAAGAACTGGACGAAGTGGCCGAGGAGAAGGACGTCTGGGCTTCTCTGCTTAGGCTGCTGCGTTTGACCTCGGATAAACGGAAGAAAATGGATGGATGGAATAATTTGATGTTGTTCCTGTCTTAGTTTTACACTATACATAATAAATAAAACAAATTAGATCGCTGTAATGTACGTGTGTTTTACTGACGATCTTTCCCAGTGAAAATCTTTAGCGCTGCTATTTTGTTTGTCAAAAAAAAAGGTACTGTTAAAGGAAACTTAACTTTGACAGCCCTAGTAAAAAAAATCAATAAAAAATGATTCCTTTACATAATAATAATGACTCATTTTGAGTGACACTGTCAGTAAGCTGTCATCAATAGAAACTGATGGTATTTTAGATCGCACATTGTGTCACCTTTCATATTGAATTCTTAGAGACAAGTTGTGAGCCAAAAAAGGGGTTAATTGTAATGAGTGAAGTGAAGCACCATGTATTCACATCACACTGTCGCATTTCTGTTAGTGATTCATCAGCTGGCTGAACATCCACCATGAGGATAAAAATGCCGCCTCTGATGCTGAAAGCAAACAAGACATCTTTGACCTTCTCTCACAGCTCTCTCCCTGACAACGTGTAATATTTCTTTTTCAATTACTACTTTTCTTTTTTTTGCCAAGAAAGTTACACTGATAAATACTTGGTGCAATGTTCTGGTGCCGCTCTTTGGCAACATGAAATGTTGCGCGTTCGCTTTCAGACCATGTCATCTCAGTACCACACTGTGCCACTGAATTAGACATACATCATACATACATCTCTTTTTTTATAGTTAAACTGATTTAAAGAAAAAAATAAACGGTGTCGACTAGAGCTGTCAATATCTTGTGTCATAAGATCTTGGAAGATTAAAGCGTCACAAGATTTCTCATTTGTAGGCACTAGGACTGGGGCGATAATAAATTAATTAATAACACAATAAATGAAAATTAACTCGATAATTTAGCCCGCCATGAGCATACGTGTCTGTTTTCCTTAACTCTTGCCTCCAAACAGGCAGGAAACAGGAAACAGGTGTTCACTCTGTGCATTGGTTTCAGCACTTTGGCTTGTTTGTTTCAAAGAACAATGGCATGAAGGGAATGAGCCCTTTTTTAAGACATACACTCTGTCTCGGTCTGTAGAGCTCGGGCAGGAGCATAAACACAGTGCAGAAACACAGTGTATCCTCTTGGGGAGCAATGCAAGGTTACATGGTAGTTTAATAGATTGTAGTATATTGTCATTGTCTTATGCTGTTCTTAAAAGTACTGTTGAAATCTCGTGTCATTTTGTTCCTGTGACACCACTAGTGTTGCTGGATGAGACACATGGGAATCTGTGTGTGTCAACAAATGTATCAATATTGTATAAAATTCACATCGGCATGGTCATACAGCCATGCAGCAGTGCAGATTTGCCATTTTTATCATTTAACCAGAAGACAGAAACATGTCTAGCAACACCCGAAACCCTTATCTACTCTATACCTTATATTTCTGAAACCCTATTTTGCTATGTGAGTGTTAGAATATTAGACACAAACTATTAAGGTATAAGTCGTCTTATATTTGGGATCTACAGATTCACAAATCCAAACTAACTTGTGGCGCCTAACGGCTTCTCCACCAAAAGAGTCAGAGCTTTTCTTTACGTCACTCACACCTACCAGTGACCTGATAAGAAATGTGATGTTTTTTAGCGTAATTTACTAGTGAGTATTTCACTGATATTAAAAACATGATTCAAAAATATATTATTTGAATATTTCCCTGTAGAAGCACAAATGCACCTCCACACCACAGTTATCCCAATTTTTGTGTCTGAGCGTACACGTACACATACGTGCATTCCTTGAACATCTGTGTGTCATCGGGTGTGCACGATTTGGCATCGGACCAGTCTAAAACCTGACAACTGAGGTAGTCCAACTTCCATTCTGTCATATTTTGTTATGAGAGGTTTCCAGGCGGCAGGGAGTATTCAACAGTGAACTTTTCAATATTGTAATCCTCAGGCAAAACAAGTCGTGAAATTATTTTTTACGAGTCTTGTTTATCATTTCATTTCTTTTTTTTTTTGTTTCCAATTTATTTTGTTAAGTATATACACGTTAATTCCCTTATTTCACATTCACTTTCTGTTTTGCAGCTGCCTGTCCTGGCACAGTGCTGTGTGTTGAGTCATTTTCAGTGGATAGTAAATGTATACAGTAATTCCTAATTGGTTCCATGCCCAACTGTGATTCCTGAATTTCCGCATAGTAGGATTCCTTATTTATAAGTGGCATATATTTGCAGCCAGAGCATAGAAAACCTGTTTACGAGCTTCTGAATACGGTGTTTAACATCACGTGAGCTCTGTAGACATGGAACAACACCCTTATATTCACATTTACTACGAGTGTCAGGATGCAATTTTTTCATTTCCGATCTGATTCCGATATTGCAGCCTTGAGTATCGGCCAACACCTATATTGATCAAATATCAGCACAGATCATACATACCTAATTACCTGTTATTACTTCTTTATTAGCGTGGTATGTTAGAAAAGGCTTGATTAAGTGATACATTGCTAAAAAAAGAAAATAATAGTCATCAACAGTAGGTTTGACAAAAACTGACACATTTACATGATGCATCTGGTGTATAGTTTTATCGACAGTAGGCATAAGGTAGCGAAGCTCAGCGTGCTCAGTGAAGCATTTACACTTGACATTAATCAACACCAACAGGGGCTGGCTCTTGTTTCAGCAAATTACTTTTGGCCTTCTTGTGGGAGTTTCTTTGCAAATGTTTCAAACAGCAGTGGAACACTTCTATATTACCCAATATAGTTGACATAATATGAGTAAATAAGCCATTTTAGACATAAATCACACTTGTACTTGTGACTTGCTATAAATATGTTCTATCAGGAGCACAGTCGGACACTGAGCGTCTACTGACTTCAATAGGGAAGCCTAGAGAGGTTTCTTCTGGACAAATGCTGGGCTTTGTTCCGCCCATCGAAGGCTCTGCTTCTCTGGGGATCTATGGGGAAGTGGGCTGGCACGGACGCTTGGTGTGGTAATTTGGATGATCTTTCTGAGACAGAATCTCTTTTTGATTGACAGTGAAATGAGCAAATCAGCGATCTTTTGTAGCATTTACAGTATTATATGCCTGCATTCACGCCGCAAAATACATCAATAGCATTCCAAGCTTAATTCAATGACCAACTCAAACAACAGGAATGATTTGACTCCTCAATTGAATAAAACAGTTAGTATTAACAGTGATTCCTTGGAATGAAATATTTATTGATGTATGTTGGAGCCTATCCCAACTATGTTAACCACTATACAACATATGCACCATTATTTCAAATGTGAAAAGAGGACAGTGGTTGTGCTATCGCATGTGTGACTTTGTCTAGAATTGATTCTTACAGGAGAACTCATTGACATTTCTAGTGTGTGTGTGTGTGTGTGTGTGTGTGTTCTGAAGTCATGCACAGCGTCTAGTTTGGGGACCGCCAAACATCTTTCAACGTACCATTTAATTTCAGCCAATCCATTTCAGTTCCCTTCGTCTTGCCCAAGTCTCATTAGACCTTTTTTGCAGCTCTGATTGCTCTATTGATTTCCATTGCCAGGATGATGACATCTTCATATAAGTAAAACTTTGTGCAAAGACAATGCCCTGCTTGCGTTTTCTGCAGTTTTCTGCTCAGGTTTTGATGTTATTTCGGTCAATTCAATTAACTTTTCTTTCTTATTTGTGTCTCCATCCAGCTTTGAGGGACAACAGGATTGAGCTGATCCGTGCGTCATTTTCGGAGTTGACCATCACCATCAGCGACGTCACACTGTCTGACGAGGGCATGTACACCTGTTCACTTTTCACTATGCCCGTCAGAACGGCCAAAGCTTACCTGACAGTTCTCGGTAAGTTCCACCTCAAATATAATCAAGTAACTGTGTTTTTCATGTATTTACTGTAGCTACATTAAATAAACACATATGGTCCTCAGTGAACTCATGAAACATACAAATTGATTCATGTTTCCCTTGATGAACCGCAGCTCCCCAGTGCCAGCAGCACTCATGCAGCCCCAGATCATGACAATTAGACAATAATGGCGCGTGGTGAGTCATTTTCCGTGAATAGTAAAGCTATGCTGTTTCTATAGTTTTATCACTTGAGGAAATATAATGGAGTTTATGTCTTACCAGATCAAGTTATTTTTAGATGGTTGCGATACAAGAAAGTGTATTATTTTTATGAAAAAATATACTGTATGTACACTAATCTCTTGTTTATTGTGGTTAATTAGTTCCAAACCTGACCGTGACGAATGAATGTCTGCAAAGTAGTATTCCTTATTTATACATGGAATGGTGTTGTATTTAGAACATAGAAAAATAGTTTACAACCTTCTAAATACAATTTTTTAACATTATTGGAGCCCTCTGATCATAAAATATCACCCGTATAGTAACCTTAACACTAAAATTATCCAATATAGTAAACATAATAACTGAAAATAAGATAAGTAAAATTAAGAATAAATCTTTTCCTCAAATGTGTTGCTAGCGGAGATGAGTGGAGAGTGGACAGGAAGTGATGTCCTTGGTTAAGAGTTAAGAGTTTTAGCTTGGTGTGGGTTACGGCCATAACAGTCGCCTGTATTATTATTATTCCATTCCATTTTCTCCGCTTATCTGGGTCCAGGTTGCTGGGGCAGCACTCTCAGTAGGGAATTCCAAACTTCCTGGTCTCCGGCCACCTCTTCCAGTTCTACCGGGAGGACACCAAGGCAATCCCAGACCAGTTGTGGGACATAATCCCTCCAGGGTGTCCTAGGTCTTCCCTGGGGCCTTTTCCTGGCTGGGCATGCCCGGAACAACTCACCTGGGACGCGCCCGTGAGGAAGCTGCAATAGATGCCCAAGCCACCTCAACTTGCTCCTCTTTATGTGAAGGAGCAGCAGATCTACTCTGAGCTCCTCCTGGATGGCCGAGGTCCTCACCCTTTCTCTTAGGTTGAGTCCAACCACTGTACGGAGGAAACTCATTTCTGCCTCTTGTATCTGCGATCTCATTCTCTCGGCTATGACCCATAGCTCATGAACAGAGGTGAGGTTGGGAACATAGATCGATCGGCAGCTCTTTCTTCACCACGACGGTCCGGTACTGCAACCGCATTACTGCAGACGCTGCACCGATCGGTCTGTCGACCTCACGCTCCAACCTTCCCTCACTTGTGAACAAGACCCTGAGATACTTGAACTCCTCCACCTCACTCCCAGCCCGGAGGGTACAGTCCACCCGTTTCCGACGGAGAACCATGACCTTGGATTTAGAGCTGCTGAGTCTCATCCCAGAAGCTTCACACTCAGCTGCAAACTACTCCAGTAAACGCTGAATATCACAGACTGATGAAGCCATCGAGACCACATCGTCCACAAATAGCAGAGACGAGACCCTAAGGCTACCAAACTGGACTGGATGGACGCCTTCACTGCGCCTAGAAATTCTTTCCATAAAGGTGATGAAAAGAATCAGTGACAAAGGGCAGCCTTGGAAGAGACAACGTTCACCCGAAACAAGCTCGACTTACTGCTGGCAATGCAAGTCAGGCTCCTGCTCCAATTGTACAGCGTACCACCAATGCCGTACTCCCGGAGCACATCTCACAGGACACCACGAGGGACGCAGTCGAATGCCTTTTCCAAGTCCACAAAGCACATGTACACCGGTTGGACAAACTTGCACGTACCCTCAGGTACCCTTGGTGTAGAGCTGGTCCAGGGTTCCGCGACCGGGACGAAAACCACAATGCACCTCCTGTAACCGAGGTGTGACTAATGGTCGGTCCCTTCTCTCCAGCACCCTGGAATAGACTTTCCCGGGGAGACTGAGGAGTGAGATCCCCCTATAGTTGGAGCACACCCTCCGCTCACCCTTCTGAAAAATGGGGACCACCACCACCGTCTGCCAGTCCAGAGTTCACTGTTTCCGACTTCCATGCAGAGAAGAGACGTGTTGAAGAGACGTATCAGCCAAGACAGTCCCTCAACATCCAGAGCCTTGAGGAACTCTGGGCAAAACTCCTCCATGGATGTGCCTGTTGTGAGACGCAAACCTCTAATAAAAGCCAATACGATTGTGTGCATCGCCGAATATTACAGTAACATTACTAACATTTAGTTACCAGTGTGTGATAGCATCACAGTTTGAATGCATCTTCTTAATGCCTTTAATTCATTTAGCCATTTTTAATGCTTGAAAATGCTCAGTTGAGGCAAAAAGCACGTAACATTTGCTTTTAGTATTTTTTACTAATAATTGGGCATATTTTGCCACAACAGAAACAGATTTTTTAATTGATAATTTTTTTTAAAGCTGTGATTGAGTGATCATAAAGTGGTGAGGGATTACTATATAGGAAAGTATAGTATGCATTTTCCTAAATGTAATATTGATTGGGTCGCTGTGGAATCAGGAATATTTAAAGTGTAACACAGTGAGCCTCCCCTCAGACAACATAACAGAGTTGGGTTTTCTGAGTTTTATGCCCACCGAGACTACTCTCTTACAGTTGGGACTAAAAATATATTTATTTTGCCTGTACTTGAAGTTAGCTTAGAAGGTGGTAAAAAAGTTTTTCTTGATTTTTTTCTGTCACCTCTCAGGGGAGGCCTGCCTGAACCCCTTTGAAAGCCCCTGCTATAGATTGGGCTAAAATGTCCAACACAACGTCTTACAGTCTTTTTCCACTTCCTTGTGATGTTTCCAGTCAATAATACTCATTTAATAAGAATTCTAAATACACTGTAATGGAAAATGGGCTTAACTGTGTAGTGGTTTTGTCCAAGAAGTTTTATGATATCTGCAAGTCAAGTATTTTTTTAAGGGGAAAATGAATTTAGGTTTTGTGTAATACTCCCTAAAATGTTTTTCTACAATTTGCAAATTACACTTCATTACGTTTGATAGTGTGTGGTGTTTACTCGGCTGACACCCAATGGTTTCAATTATCACCCTTCCATCCATTCATTTTCTATGCCACTTATCCTCGCCAGGGTTGCGGGTACATTGGAGCCTATCCCAGCTGACTTCGGGCGGGAGGCGGGGTACACCCTGGACTGGTCGTTTTTAATTATCACTTAGAGGGTTTATGGTAGTTCAGGCTGTACTTAGCCTTCCAGGATAGTCAGCTGAAATACGTTCCAGCTTCTTTCCAACCTTGATCAGGGAAAGCAATATAGAGAATTAATAGATGGATGGACTTCATTACACCCATATATTAAATTAAATGAAACTGTCACAATAATAGGCTGGAGTCAAGTTGCAATACATCATGCTACTGATCCATGATACTGTATAAAACATGTTCCAGTCAAATCAACATTATCTTCTAGCATAAATCATCTGAAAATAAGCAGATCAAGTTAATTTAACGCTGGATGGACACGCGACAATTTTGGTCAGCGCAACAAACCATGCTAATGTGTCGTCAGTCCCTTTAAATGAACGGGAAAAGATGACTGATATTTACCGTGATCGGAAACGAAGTCGGGCCAGCTTTAATATTCATGGGCGTGGTCTTTGATTGACAGCTAAAGCAAATATCTGACGCAGCAAATTGCAAATAGTGTTTATGTATAGAACCATAAGTAAATGCTTTGTGAGTACCAAATATGTTTGTTTGGCTTTGACACTTCCTCTCTGTGTTTGTTTGCTATGAAGACAAACACATTTAGTATGCTTAAAAATGGGACGCTCCAGCCCCCCTCCACACACACAGCCATTTTACTAATGTTTGTGATCATCATCCTGCACAAACATTGTCTCATTTCTCGCCACTCACCGTATTATCTCGCCAATTACTTTCTACTAATGTTAATAGATGTGCCCGTGCACTCCAGGCCCATCCCATTAGCTCTTTCTCTCTCTCTGTGTGTGTGTGTGTGTGTTAACAAGCATTCCTCAAATTACAGAAATTAAATACAATTGCTCAGTTGGAATAGGGAGAAAAATGTTTTTTGCAACACTGAGCAGTACTTAATGACTTAATGGTGCGCACCAGTGTTTTATGATTGGAAAACACTGTCTGGTCTAAGTAAGCCAACACAAAATCAACCTTCATTATGGTTCTATAGATTTCTTTTTTAGTTTAAAAACATTTAAAATTACTTCTTTTTATCTATGTGCTTTAGAAAAAGTCCCGTAATTTTACCTATGTAAGGATTTTGAAAACTAGCAGTTCCAAGATTTGCAGTGAAACTTCTAGGATTTGTTCCAAGATGCTGGTTGGCCAGATTTTCATTCTTGTAAAAATAAGGAAACCACTGTCTTTCAAGTATAAAAATGAGCAAGTGTAAAAACAAAGGCAAAACACTCCTATTCAAGTGTAAAAATAAGCAAACCACTGTCATTCAAGTGAAATAATAAGCAAACCACTGTCATTCTGCAAAAATAAGTGCATAAATGAGCGAACCATTTTCCATTCAAGTGTAAAAATAAGCAAACCGCTGCCATTCAAGTGTACAAATAAGTGAACCCGTCTCTTTCAACTGCAAAAATGAACAAACCACTGTCATGCAAGTGCAGAAATAAATGCAAAACTAAATAAATCACTCATTCAAGTGTAAAAACTAGAAAACCAAAGTCATTAAAGTGTAAAAGTAAGATAACTACTGTCATTCAAGTGCAAAAATAAGCGAAGTAAAAATTTGTGAACTACTGCTATTCACTTGCCAAAATAAGTCCGGAAATAAGTGAACCACTGTCATTCAAAAGTAATAAAAAGCGACCCACTGTTGTTCAAGTGCAAAAATTAGCAAACCACTGCCTTCCGAGTGTAAAATAAGTGTAAAAATAAGAAAACTACTGACCTTCAGCTGCAGTAATGAGTGAACGTCTGTCATTCAACTGTAAAAATAAGCAAATCACTGTCATTCAAGTGCCAAAAATGTGTGTAAAAAAGGTAAACCACTGTCATGCAAGTGCAAAAATAAGTGAATTGCTGTAATTCAGGTGTAAAAATGAGCTAAGCTGTGTCATGTCACGTGTAAAAATGAGAAAACCACTGTGCAAAATAAGCGAACCACTGAGGGAACAACTGTAATTTAAGTCTAAAAATAAGTGAACCAACGTTATTCAAGTGAAAAAATATGCAAACCACTGTCATTGAAGTGCAAAGATAAATGCAAAAATAGGCAAACCGCTGTTAATCAAGTGTAAAAAATGAACAAACCACTGTCATGCAAGTGCAAAAATGAATGCAAAAAGAACCACTGTCAATAAGTGTAAAAAATACAAAACCAAAATATAAACAAACCGTGTTATTTAGGTTTAAGTGAACCAATGTAATTCAAGTGCAAAAATAGAAAAAAGCATTGTCATTGAAGCATAAAAATAAGCAAACCTCATTCAAGTGCCAAAATAGGCAAACCACTCTCATTCAAGTGTAAAAATAAGTGGACCACTGCCTTTCAGCTGAATGCAAAAATAGAGCAGGCCTTACATTCCAACATGCTCCCAGTTGCTGGCTATGTGCAAAAAAAGGAAGAAAATTGGCCTGCAAATTAAGCCAATTAAGCAAATTAAGTTTGCAGGGGCAAAGCAGACGAGGAGTGCATGACCCGTGCGTGTGTCGCAAGTTTAAAAGTACATTGTGTACATTGCCCGGCCACGGCAGCGGCTCCTTCCACAATGGGCAACGCCTCCAGCTCTACACTCTATAAAAAAATAAAATACACTTGTCATTCAATAAATTGTCATTCAAGTGCCAAAATAAGTGACCCGCTGTCATTGCAGTGTGAAAATAAACATTTTTTTCCCAAAAATTATGGTCAAATTCCGAATCTTGGGACCACTGACAAAGGTGTGTGACCATGACATATTCTAGAAGTCCACACTGAAGAGAGAGAATACTATTGGTGGGGGTTGCTGAGACTGACAAGGCCAGACCCAAGTCGATGTCACTGACTGACAGAGCTTTCGTTTCTGTGCTCGCGGGCTGAGTTATTGCTCAGTGACAAGGGCAGATGCACTCAAAGCAGTCATTACAGGGAAGTCCAGTAATCAACATCTTCTCTACGCGCACACAGTCTACTTTGTCACTGGGCGCTGACACACAACACACAATTCTGGTAAAACATCTCCAGCTATGATTTAAGAATTGCATCAATGCCTTTCAAATGTACCAGAAAATGCAGTGGTGCTCATGGACGGGTGCGGAAAGTCTGACCCATGAGCAGAACCTGATGGAAGAAGATTAGGTCCACCTGGAAAAGAGAAAAAGTCGAGATATTGAATGTAAATGTCAAATGTATTCTGTTCATTCTTTAGGTGTGCCGGAGAAGCCTGAGATTGACGGCTTCAGCAAGCCCGCCTTGGAGGGAGACCACATCACTCTGACCTGCATGACTCATGGCAGTAAGCCTGCCGCCGACCTGCGCTGGTTCAGGAATGAAAAGGAGGTCAAAGGTACGTCACTCATCTCGACATTTGCTTCTCTATTTATTGCTACTACTACTATATCATACTGGGGTACGCACTTGCACACTTGCAAACCCCATTCAGTAGAGCAATCAGTCATGCTTTTTCCTGCGTTCTTGTACAAAGGAACTATAGCTATTATTATTATGTATAGTTATTATGTACATCACTGTTGAATCCATGCATACGTTGTGTTTATGTGTTCTTAAGTACACACATGTAGTAATAACCATACAAAGAGTAACCCCCTTATTACTGCAAAAACCATCAGCAGGATGCATTTAAAAACTATGGTCTTCTGTAGTACCGCTGCGTATTTCAGGTTGTTCCGTCAGCGGCTGTCTCCTCCTATCAGAATCAAGCATAGATGTGCTAGTGCATCATGCAGACTCGTGAGAGGGTTTGCCCCGCTTTTCCACCATCTCAAAACAATGGGACTGCATGTGGTAGATCATAAAAGCGGTTTATAGTCGGGTTGCCATGGGAGATCTTTGTCTCTACGTCTCTGTGTGCCGCTGCACACTGTCTCTCTCCTCCATCCCCTGAGCTTAAGCTTAGTGTGCCATCTCAACCGAGGGCGTCCCAGGGTTCAGATAAGCATGGAGATAGGATCAAATCAATGTGTGGCTCCAAACAAACATCATTCCACATTTCCATGGAATTAGCGAGTCTGGAGGCAATCACAGGTGTTGCATTTGTTTCCTTCTACTGCTCCATTCAAGTTGCTTACCTTGTTTTTTTGTATATATATATATATACATAGTTACATGCACAAAACCAGTGCTCCATTGGAGGAAGAAAGGAGACAGAAACTGAGTTGTTCATCATTCTGTGTGTGTTCTATGAACAAACAAATCACTCACAAACACATAATAAAGACGATTAAAGGATTCCCTGGCTGGAATCCGTCTGTAGTGTCTCCCAAATTTAAAAGCAATCAATCAAGTCAATCAAACTTTATTTATAAAGCACTTTTCATATACACGTGTAACAGAAAATGCTTTACAGATTAAAATCATTCCCGCCCAAACCACCCTCCTAACTCTCCCATCCCCAGTATACACACGCATCATCATTTGCACCCCCCACCTCTTTTATAAAAAGGATAAGAAGAATAAAAATGAGGTAGATACGATACATAAGGCTGAGAGGAAAACTCCATCAGAGGAGGTGTCTGCACCGAGAGCAGGGCATCGACCACAGCCGCCAGAGCATCGCCACAGAGCACCCAGGGAAGGCGAGGCAGGGACTCCCCGACTCCACCCGGGCACCCAAAGGGCAACACCCAGGCAGCCACTGCCAACCTTCCTCAGAGGAAAAACTGGAAGAACATAAGAGTAATAAAACCAATAAGAAAAAGCAATTGAAAAACAAATAATCGATAAATTATGACAAAATATCAAGATTAAGACAAAGAAATAAACAAAAAAAAGATAGATAAATAAATATTAGCTAAAAGCTGAACTAAAAAGTTGGGTCCTGAACCAGCTCTTAAAAACATGAACGTTTTCTGCGGCCCTGAGGTCCTCCAGCAGACTGTTTCAAAGACGAGGGCCAAAGAACTGAAAAGAAGCCTCTCCATAAGTGTGTGTCGAAGGAGCGCAGGGACCGTGAGGGTTCATAAGGTAAAAGCAGTTTGGAAAGATAAGAAGGCCCAAGACCATTAAGACACTTATAAACTATTAAAAGAACCTTAAAATTGATCCTGAAGCATACAGGGAGCCAATGCAGTGATTCCAAAACCGGTGTAATGTGGGCCCTCCTCCTGGTGTTCGTCAGGACACGTGCAGAGTCGTAAACCTGTCTTTTTAGGAAGACCAGAAAGCAGGACAGTGAAAAAAGCATGCATGAGCGTCTCTGTGTCTAATAACTGTGTAATAACCATTATCCATTTTTTAAAGAGACTGTTTCATCAACGTGTGGATGCCTCGTTTGGACACTCAATTCCTCTGAATAATATCGCAGGCAAACTAACTCGCTTGTTAGGCGAACTGGTTGGCCGTCCGATAACCGAGTATGAAAAGTGAGACATATTTTGGGCAATCGTTTTCAGTGAAAAACGACTCTCACAAAAACGGAAGCACCACTATATTTGGCAAGCGATTGGGGCTTGTGCAACTACATTTAAATAAAACCTACCAACTCTTTGAAAGTGCCTCACAGATAGGTGATGGAGAGGCAACAAGAAACTGGCAAACAATGCCAATCATTGTGTAGGGTATGCCTGGTAAAATGAGTGTCTGCTCAACACCTCATGGACTGTATTGTTCCTATTGCACTGAGCAGACAAATCCTTTACTATGCAGCAGTAAAGTTCCATTTATGGTTCTATGGTTATCGTCACACTTTGCCATCACTGGTACCCTGGAATCGCAAAGCGGCGAAAGAAAAAGCAAAACGCACGTAAGAAGTCAATTGTACAAGGGGTTCACTGAGCTGTAGTCTTGCAAGATGTGCTGACGTCACACAAACACTTTGAGAACTTCGATGGTAGAAATGTATTAAATGTAATACCATATCACTTAGTAGTTCTACGATTCTTCTTTTTTCTACATTTTCAGAAGCAGAATACATGTGAATGAGAGTGCTTTCACACTCATTACGCTTACTTCCATGGGTTATTATTACTTTTCCCAGTGCTCCTCTACAGTGAGAAGAGTTTCAAATAAGCCAAAGGAAATTCAGCCAGAACCAAATTTTTTTTCAAATTATCACAGAAGGTTAACGAGTTCAGAGACGCTGTCAAAAATATTCTTAGCAATGGAGGTCACACGTTGCTATCTGTTCTTGTGGTATTTTTGAAATCTTTATCCATTTGGTATTGTTGTGCTTTGGGCTGCCTCACAACATCTTCACCAAAACATTTTTGAAAGCTTCCACAACAGAAGGCAGTTTTCATTAAAAGAACAACAACAACAAAACAAAAGCATCGGTAACATGCAGTTGTTCCCCCCCTCCCCCGCCCCCAGCAGAAAGCACCTTGAGACGTTATACAAATGTCAGATTAGAGAAGATTGCTGTCAGCCCCGCTATTGGACTCGTCAAGAATTTCGATCTGAGTGATGTTTCGGCCCCCATTTGAAAAGCTCTCTGGGTGTTGGCCATCACAACGCCGCTCTTCTCTTCCCCTGAGCTTAAGCTGCCAGAGCTCAACCTTCTACTATCTGGCACCAGGGCTTCCCGGGGTCCGGATAAGGCGGGAGATAGGATCAAATCAATGCTTGTTTTCCACACAGTTTTAAACCAACGTCCCTGCGTATTTCCATTTAATGACTTGAGCTCCAGAGATGATATTGACTTCTGATTCTATTTCACTTACCGCTGAAACTTGGAAGTTGACCATATATATATATATATATATATATANCTCTGGACTGGCAGACCGGGGTGGTGGTCCCCATTTTTAAAAAGGGTGACCGGAGGGTGTGTTCCAACTATAGGGGGATCACACTCCTCAGCCTTCCTGGGAAAGTCTACTCCAGGGTGCTGGAGAGAAGGGTACGACCGTTAGTCGAACCTCGGTTAGAGGAGCTGCAATGTGGTTTTCGTCCCGGTCGCGGAACACTGGACCAGCTCTACACCCTTGCAAGGGTACTCGAGGGTATGTGGGAGTTTGCCCAACCAGTCTACATGTGCTTTGTGGACCTGGAAAAGGCATTCGACCGTGTCCCTCGTGGTGTCCTGTGGGGGGTGCTCCGGGAGTACGGGATTGATGGTCCGCTTCTACGTGCCATTCGGTCCTTGTACAATCGAAGCAGGAGCCTGGTTCGCATTGCCAGCAGTAAGTCGAGCTTGTTTCCGGTGAACGTTGGCCTCCGCCAAGGCTGCCCTTTGTCACCGATTCTGTTCATAATCTTCATGGACAGAATTTCTAGGCGCAGTCAAGGTGTTGAGGGAGTCCAGCTTGGTGACCTTAGGATCTCGTCTCTGCTATTTGCAGACGATGTGGTCCTTATGGCCTCATCAGGCTGTGACCTTCAGCGTTTACTGGAGCGGTTTGCAGCTGAGTGTGAAGCTTCTGGGATGAGACTCAGCACCTCCAAATCCGAGGCCATGGTTCTCAGTCGGAAACGGGTGGACTGTACCCTCCGGGTTGGGAGTGAGGTCTTGCCTCAGGTGGAGGAGTTCAAGTATCTCGGGTTCTTGTTCACGAGTGAGGGAAGGTTGGAGCGTGAGATCGACAGACGGATCGGTGCAGCATCTGCAGTAATGCGGTCGCTGTACCGGACCGTCGTGGTGAAGAGAGAGCTGAGCCGGAAGGCAAAGCTCTCTGTTTACCGATCGATCTACGTTCCCACCCTCACCTATGGTCATGAGTTATGGGTCATGACCGAAAGAATGAGATCGCGGATACAAGCGGCGGAAATGAGTTTCCTTCGTAGGGTGGCTGGACTCACCCTAAGAGATAGGGTGAGGAGCTCGGCCATCCGGGAGGAGCTCAGAGTAGAGCCGCTGCTCCTTCACATCGAGAGGAGCCAGTTGAGGTGGCTCGGGCATCTAGTCCGGATGCCTCCCGGGCGCCTCCCTGGTGAGGTGTTTCGGGCATGCCCAGTCGGCAGAAGGCCCCCGGGAAGACCTAGGACACGCTGGAGGGACTATGTCTCACAGCTGGCCTGGGAACGCCTTGGTGTTCTTCCGGTAGAGCTGGAAGAGGTCGCTGGGGACCGGGAAGTCTGAACTTCCCTACTGAAGCTGCTGCCCCCGCGACCCGGACCAGGATAAGCGGAGGAAAATGGATGGATGGATGGGTTTTTAACCTTTCTGAGGGCAGCACGCAAGGCAGCATTGTCTTCCAACAATGTCTTGATATCATTCTCTGGAACTGATATCAAGACATCCTTGCATAATGCTCTATTTTCTTCCATATGGTTTTTAGCTTCCTTGAGAGCAGCGTGCGAGGCAGCATTTTCTTCCAATAGTGGCTTTATATTATCCTGCAAAGCCTTGATACCAGTAAGTAGTGCTTTATTATCTGTGATAGGGTTTTTAACCTCTTTAAGAGCAGCACACAATGCAACATTTTTATCTTGCAACTTCTTAATTTCTTCTTTTAAAGCTTTAGTTTCTTTGCTCAGTGCTCTATTTTCCTCCATGAGATTTATGACATCACCATGGACCCCTTGGATCTTTTTGATGAGACTGTCATTCTGCGATTGCACATGTTGAATCTGTGACTGCAAATGCTTAAGGTCTGGTTGTGCTGCAATACACCCCCGTATCTCCTGCATCTCCATCTTCATCTGTTTTAACTTCTTAAAGTCTTGCATCCAGGTCACCAAGAAATTTTCCTCCACCACATTGTGTTCTTCTTCTTGTTTTTCTGATGTACTCAACTCATGGCTGTAGTTGTCCTTCTCCACCACATTTGGCAACAAGACTGACGCTTGTGATTTTGAGTCCATGTATCCAGTATCATGTTTTCTTTTTTCTTTTGTTTGGCATTGTTGCTAGGCAACTGCTTTCAACTTCAGTGATTAGCCAGTTAGCAGCTTTCAGCACATGTAACTCATTTATTTCAGGGAATCTGTACCTCCAGCCGATCCAAGTTAAGGTTGAGGGAATCAGCAACCAGTTGCAATCTTGTGTTCATGAAATGTATTCAGAAAAGCACCAAAATAGTTGTAGTTTATCAGTCCTCGTACATCATCTCTAGTCAACAAAGGGAAAAAAAAGTGTGTGGTTCAAATCCTGCCTCACACTCTGCCACTTCCATGTTAGGTTATAATTTACAGTGGAGATGCCACAGTCTGATAGACTGCTGCCTGACTTAAACATGGTCTTGTTGTCATGTTGTAATCTTGCGAGATCTTGTCACAAGTAAGAAAAAATGTAAATAATCTGTTGTGATGTTTACCTTAACTTACCAGCCCTATTTTTATACTGGCGTGCCTTTAAAACATCGCCTTTACAGTTAGTTAAGCTTCTCTGACGGCAACAGTTTGACCCTGGAATGGTTTCCAAATCCAAACCAATCAGAACTTGAACAGCATCCCTGAGCAACTCTACAGTACTACCCAGAATATGCAAAGAGTTGCTGTAGTTTGCTGTCTACATTTGTAGCATGTACACACTAACACGTTTCCTTTAAGGGGTCCTTTATGCCTCTCGGCCTATACAGGCGGCTTCACAAGCATATCCGTGTTGCATCTTGAGCGCTCCTCTGCAAACAAATTTCACCACCACCACCCCAACTCTAAAAAGGTGTGAATTATTTATCGGACACTAAAAGTCAGACTGTATGACATTGAGATGGAGAGTGTAACATGAGTGCAAATAAGTGCAGAGCCAATACGATACAGATTAATATTCCTCTATCGGATGCTGTGACCTTCTACAATGAAATCATCGCTGATTAATATACAGTACAACGTATATGTGTTCACTTGAGGTGTTCATCATGGTGACAAGAGTGCTGTGTTTACTGTGAAAAGTCACATGACTGCAGGAATAAATGACAATTCTGACATATTGGTGTGGGATCTTTGGGAATAGAGACGATTATATTAGTGGCACAGCCACCCGAGCAGTCCATCACCCATTGGCATTCATTTACGAGACCACCTATGCTAAGTGTGTGTCTTTGTATGTGTGTGTGTGCATCAGCACAATAGACAGATGGAGCTAGATAACCCGCATGTAAGTTTGTGTGGAAGGAAATCCAATATTCTGATTTCACCCCTTTCTTTGTCCCCTCAGTCCCCAAGCAGTAATGATATATTTCTATCTCAGTTACACGACACAACCCAGGGAGACCTGTGCCAGTACCGGTGCAATGTAGCACGTGTTTACACACCAGTGAACTGGGGGTGGTGGGCTCCACATGAAATGAATATTTATTCCAAATATGGCTGGCAATGTCGGCAATCGGATGAGTATTATCATACTCTGTGACCTAAACTGTGGAGGTTATTGCTTCATCGCGTTATGCGATAGCTGGACTCCTAAGGGAGGTAGAGAAAAAAAAACAGATTTGATTTAAAATTGCTCGGAGTCACATCCCTGTATTGTCAAAGTTGTTAGTCAAGGACAAAGAGCGGCTTGCGGACTTTCCTCGCAGTCTTTTTCTTTCTCACTGAAGAGTTCAACAATGACAGTGTAACCTTTGGAAGTAGTCATTGTCCTTGCCAAGGGAAGCCTGCATCATTTAAGGATGCTCGTTTCAATGAGGACTCGACAGTGAAGTACCTTTCTCAAGCTTAAAAAAAACATTGAATCATTTTCATCAGTGTTGCACACCTCTGTTTCTGGACTACATTTATCTCAGCCAGATCCCACAGAGGTGGAGTGGATCAATGACCATTAAAGATGTAATTCCGAGATGGCTCTTGCAAGCCACGCTGGCATGAATAAAAGATGCATGCGCACAAAAGTGTTCATTTTCCCCTCTCTAAATCACTGTGCTTTACTATTACTATGGTACAGTACATTAATTGAAATCCAGACAGCGGTAAAACTTGTTTTTATGGCTGTTTTGCTAAATTAGGTGCAGCATATTTCTTTCAACTTGTATAATTTAAATTAACTTCCTCTTTACGCAGAAATTGTATGTATATGCTAAAGACAGGGTAATGCGTCACATCATTACATAATAGATAGAGGTATACAGTCAAACCGCGTTTTCTTACGCCCGGTTTTCATAATTTGTTTCTTGTCGACATTTTTTACTAAAGTGTTTCGAACATTGTTTCGTTTTTTTTTTTGTTTTTTTTTTTGCACAAACTAGTCAGTTTGCCCTGACAAGTTTATATTGCTTCACGAAATCAAGCGCCCAAACAAAGCACCCTGCTGACTCAATGTCCATGCTTTTTTTTTTTTTTATTGATTGCAACTTCAAAATAACCCACCATGGGGCCAAACAAAGTTGAAGGTCTCCGCAACTTGAAAAGATGGTAAAGAAAGTATCCTCTAGCTGTCTAGCTTCCCTACTGAGACTGCTTGCCCCTGTTGTGGCTCATGCACGTCACTTCCGAGGCGCTTTGCGTTCACATTAGCAAGTCGCATTTTTTGGTAATGTGGATTTGGCGTCATACTCTGTAGTGTGAACGTAGCCTTTGACAAACAAAATGCATTCCAGGTGCCAGTCAATATTTTTCACTTGAAAATCACAGAAACAGAAACAGTTTCAAGGTCAAACTGTCACCATCATGAACCCTTGAAGGGTACAGGCACTGTTTTAAGTAACCTTCAAACATTTTGCAGTCATTCAAGTGTAAAAAGAAGTTAACCATTGTGTTGGATAACGTGACGACACGTCTGGTATAAATTCTTTTTTTTTTTCTACTAAAAAACAAAGAAGAAGCAAAACACATGCAGACTTTATTCTATGATGCTCACTGAACTGAGCACGGTCTTGCACGATGTGCTGACATCTCACAGTTGTCATGCACGACAGCGGTTCTGACGCAATTTTTTTTTGTGAGTTTCCCAAAAAACACATTCACTTGAAGAAATGACATTACTGTGAATGCATGTTTTTATGCATACGCATAAATATGCAGCTATGTATGTAATGCATGCTGCCGGCAGTGTTTGTGTTGGCGACCCAGGCAACAGACTGACACCGTGTCCAAAAAACTGGGGATGAAACTGCGGAACGCTCGGTCTCAGCCCATTAGGATCAACACAGTGGAGGTGGACAGGCTGTCAAGGTGCTGACACCCACCTCACCCACGGGTCTCTTCATGAAGACACTTCTCTACACTGAATGTTTGGGGAGTTGTGTCAGAGAGGACATTGTGATGTACCTCTGCCAGGCGCCGATAGAACTGTTCTAACATTTAAGAATGTTCTCTCGGTCACACGTCTGTGAAGAGTCAAGTGTATGCAAGACCTTTTGGGGGACATTGCACTGCGCCCGCGGGAAGTGAAGCATATTGTGAAGTGTGGGGGTAGAATGGCAAATCGTCGTCATGCCAGGCTGGGTTACATTTGCTTGCATATTTAAAATAAATATTACATGTAACATTTTATGCTTTTGTATTCTGTACAGTCGCACGGTGGCTGAATGGGTAGCATTTTGGCCTCACAGTCAGGAAGTTCAGGGTTCGAATCTCCGTTGGGCATCTCTGTGTGGAGTTTGCATGTTCTCTCCGCGCTTGCGTGGGTTTTCTCCGGGTACTCCGGTTTCCTCCCACATTCCAAAAACATGCATGTTAGATTATATGGCAACTCTAAATTGTCCATTAGAGTGTGAATGTGAGTGTGAATGTTTGTTTGTCTATATGTGCCCTGCGACTGACTGGCGACCAGTCCAAGGTGTACCCTGCTTCCCGCCCAAAAGTCAGCTGGGATAGGCTCCAGCATACCCGCGACCCTAATGAGGATAAGCAGCATAGAAAATGAATGAATGAATATTCTGTACAGTAGAACAATACAGTCCACAATATGTACTTCTGTTGTACACTCGCTGGACACTTGTTACAATTAGTTACAGTACTGCCAAATTCGATGTCATAAAATAGCTTAAAAAGATTGTTATTCTTGGAGTTAATCAGACGTAATATACATTTTTCATCTCCCGTCTCCCACCAAAAACAATCACTGTTGCTAAGCTTTAGCCAGAGGATTTAAACATGTATATTTACACATTAGCTACAATTAAATAATGCATCTAAAACGTACAACTGTAATACCATGGTAAATTTGCCATGTAAATTAGGCCATTTAAAATTAGCCTTTGCATCGGTAACAAACCAAACAGATTTGTCCTCCAATTTGTTTTTCCTTGCTAATTCCACATCCCATTCAATTTAGGTCTCAAGTAACAGCCTCATAGAGTGTACTAGGTTTCAGGGTAATTATCACAAATACTGCTGCACGGTTCAGGAGAGGCTCTCAAAAAAATGCAATTAAGAAAAGGGAAGGCATGCAATAAACACGAGTTTCTGCTGGGTTGACTTAAGTGCTATTTATATTGGGAACAACACATTGCTGAGATGATAACACAGCAGCTGAACCTCGTCTTCTCGTCTCGGCACAATCTTCAGTAGTATTAAGTTTTTTTAATAATGCAAAATCCAAAGAACAATCACATGAGTTATTTCTCTGGTAGAGTCCAATTACACCCCCCTTTCTCTAAGATGCCATGAGTAAATGTGTAATTATATACCAGTGCTCCATTAATGCCCTTAGGTAGCTGAACAGCACTCATTTTATTATTTGATCAATATCACTTTAACAGCTCTATGTAGAGGCTTATTTTGTTTTGTTAGTTGTTTTGTTTTTTTGTCATATTTTGCATGCATTCAGTACATGCAGCATATAGTAAATGAAGCACGTTAATCACAGTTAAATAAAACTCAAATAAAGTCAAACTACTTACCTTTTGAAGGCGCCCGATGAACAGGACGGTGTCTGCAGAGCAGTACTGTTTTCTAGGTCTTACATAGAACTAATGCCCTGCGAGTAGAGGTTGTGCAGCGAAGGGGTCTCAACCGGGTGCCATCTGGACCTTTTTTCAATGGCTATGGCACACTTTTTATGTCATATTTTGTCTTACCTTAAACATAAATACTGTAGAAATAGTTACATGTGAAAAGTGCATTTGACAACACACAAACTCATTCAATCCAAGCCATTTTTCAACACAACCCCTTCCATAGAACAGAATATTCTGTTCTGTGGTTATATAAACACGGAACCTACCAAAAGAAAAGTAGACTCCCATTTTTCATCAGAAAAATTTTTTAGTTTCTACCTTTCTGTTCTATACAGGATGTATCAAAGGTAAGTTTCGGAAGCCATTTTTTGTGAAAAAGTTTCATTTAAAGCAATAATTTCACTTTGACACTTTTTTTTTTTGCTTTTGTTACAACTGAAGTAAAAAAAAAAAGAGTTGTTTTACATAAAAATAACCAATAATAAATTATTTATTTTCAAATATAACACCATGAACTATTGCCAGTTTTCACATTTGGAACACACATACATGCATCTGCGTGCACGCTGGTGGGTGCACGTGCATGGGTTAAAATCTCCCTACAATGTCTAACCTTCTGCACGCTACACTCCATGCTCTTCCGCTTCCTCCTTGCTTTCAAGTGTGTTGTTACATTGACGTGAACGCTGCTGAGCTCCAATCTAATGCACTTCTGCCACCATGTGGCCATTTTTATAGTTTAAAACTGCTTTAAAAGTGACATCCATTAGTGTGCAGTTGTGTCATCACCTTTTTTTATCACTCGCCCACATAAAAAACGTAAATTCGTCTTTGGGCGCGGGCGTTCAGGTTTATAAAAAGGCCTTTGGCATTGAATGATTGAAAGAAAATGAGGAGGAACATGATAACAGCTGGCTAAAAAAAGAAAGTTGTAAAATTGTAACATCAAAAAAACACAAATGTATTTCACTTAGATTTATAGCATGTCTGTGCTTTCCATTCCTACATCTACTGTAAATTACATTTCTGGATGTAATTCTTCTCAAGCTGACCTTTACCCTCCCAGAGTGGTTCTGCAACTGACTATTGGGTCTTGTAGAGAGAAAGAGAGTATAATATGTAAATTGGTCCAAAAAAATTGCATACGTAATAAATTAATTATGAGCAGAAAGTGATTTTTTTCATCCTATCATATTCCAATTTCATCATAAATTGAATTTCGCGTTCTGTAGTCATGATCACAGTCGTCTGGTTTGCCATCACTGGTACCTTGAGTGGTGCTGTCGCAAAAAAATGCTAAAGAGCCAAAGAAAAAGCACATGCCACTCGTGATTACGCTCTGAGCTGTAAGTTCTTTTCAGCATATCTGTCAACATCTGCACTGCCTGCTGTGGTGAAAGTGTGTTATTTTACTGGTGTACTTTTATTTTGAAGGCTTGACTTTACCAGCTACAGAATGTGTTACCCCGATGTTGCCCGAGTGTTGCCAAACGGACATGAAGCTGTTCTGCTCCAACAGTAGCATAGCAGATTTCAAAGGGAGGGTGCCAGGAAATAAGGGCAAAATACAATAACGGAAAATGGTGGACTTGACGGGTATGTTTTGCGGCAAATGTACCTAATTATGTGACTTTTCTTGCCCTCCTTGATGCCTTTTTTTCTCCTCCTTCTCGTCCAGGTTTTTTTTTTTTTTTTTTTTTAAATGTCATGCATCCATGTCTCCTTTCCCTCTCCTGCTTGGATAGTTGCAGAAAACGCTGCAGAGCTGTCAATCACTCACCTCAAGGGGGGAGGCGGGCTCATTGGCTCAAGTACGGGGAAACGGAGCAGTTAGTTGATTGACAGGATGGAAGTAAGAAAGAGGGGTTGTTTGGATGCTTTGGAAGTGCAGCAGATGAGCACGCAGCAGGGAGGCGTTCGGGGAGAAGAAACAGTCTCTTTAGGAGATGTAAACAAAAGGTGGCCTGCTCGAGGGAGGCAAACCTACCTTGACTTTGCTAAGAATACGTAAATAGGGCACAGTTTTACAAAGGAGAACAACACACTGAAGGAGACAATAATTATGGTAATACACACGCAGGAGACACCCTGGCTAAATAGGACGCCTTGTCTTGTTCTATATGTTTTGGCTCACTCTGGCATTGCTGATCATCCATCCATTCATTTTCTATACCGCTCATCCTCATTAGGGTCGCGGGTATGCTGGAGCCTATCCCAGCTGACTTTGTACACCTGATCGTGTACTTGAAATACGGCAACCCAAAGGGGCCTCATAGAAATACTTCACACTGTGCCACTTCATAAAATTTCCAACGACTCCATGATAACGACACCGGGTGTTTTACTGTTTTGAAATTTTCCCCCCTAAAACCTTACAATTTGTGTGGAAAGAATGGTGATGCTACTCATGCTTAACAATGCAAGATGGCATAAACATTATCTAATTACAGGAGCAAACGATAAGAATCACTAAAGCAAAGATATACAGATGTGGTCAAATTATTTTTCCGTATTTCTGTATTGTTTTTCCATTTTGGCATTTATTTCCCTGTTTTGTCTTTGTGTTTTCCATCTGCTGTTTGTCATTGCATTTACCCGATGCCTCGACAAAAGCGAAAGCAAATGAAGGACCGTGGGCGGGTCTTTCTGCCAGGGTGACTGGTAGCATCCATGGACTCCATCATGAGACGTATGTGCACGGTGGCGTGATAGTCATGTTACTTCCTGTCCGTGACCCGCGCTGAGAGCTACATTTAAACTAGAGAGTACATAATCGTATGATCAGGTATGTACTAGCCACCCGCAAAGGCTGTGGGCGGGTCCTTCATTGTCTTTGTCGCCAGCTCGAGGCATCCGGTGAATGCAAGGAGTAACACCAAATAAGACAAAAAGACAAAACCGAAAAAGCAAGGACAAAATGTAAAAAGAATATAACCACGTTAGTATATTTTTGTATTATTGATTCCCTTTATATTTCCACGTATTTTTCCTTTTAATTTTGGCACTCCCTTGATTCCATACAGCAAGTTGTATTATTTGTTCGGAGGAGCAATAAAACGCTAACATTTCAATTTACACGTTTTATACGTTCTTTCCATCAGCTCTGTGGTGTCATATCAATGGAAGCAGTGGAACATAAATAAAATCAGTTTGCTGTCGCTGTATCTTTAAATGAAAGGGGCAATGCTTGCCTGTGTATTAGGTCGTGCTGTTTGTTGGACGATAAGTGCTTGTCTGACAATCTATTCTTTCAGCGTCATAGAATTATTATTGCATTCACATCTTATCCCAAAGCAGCTCAGTTTGACTTAATCTAATTAAGAGGGGGCTATAATCTCCTCTCCTTCAGATAATCTCTCAACGGCATGCAGTGTTTTGACATCAGATCTGTTTGGTGCGATAAAGATTCGTCTAGAAACAACCCCGTAGCACGGTGATGTGTACGTCCGCCGTACCTCTACGCTGCCATCTCTAACCCGATTCTCCCGCCACAGGCGCCAAGGAGGTGAACGCCAGCGGCAAGACTTTCACAGTGCGCAGCTCGCTGCAGCTGCGTGTGGACAGAAACGACGACGGCGTGCCGTACACTTGCAGAGTGGACCACGAGGCGCTGGAGCAGGCGCCGCAGCAAGCCACGGAAGTGTTGGAGGTCCACTGTAAGTGTCGACAAAAGCACACTATATGTGAATGGATGACAAGAAAAAGATTTTTCACTATACAGTATATGTCTGTGCTTGTCCTAGACGCCCCTCAAGTGAAGATAGCCTCCTCTCTTGGGGTCCCCCAGGAGGGTCAGTACTTAAAGCTGGAGTGTATGTCCCGAGGAAACCCGTCGTAAGTCACTCATTCTTCATTATATTCCATCATAATGTACTTAGAGGTCACAATGAACGGGAATAAAAAGAATAGCACACTGTGTCCGAAAATAAAGTGCCACCACAGGCTTCTTTTCTCACTGCAGCTCCAGCTGCTGGACGTGGTGCATCACCGCCCTTATTTTACCCCAACAAATTTGTCAGTCTGCACCTTTATCCAGATCTGTGACAACACTGGAAGGTGTCCGGTATCACTCAAACATTTGTAAACACGTCTTTAAGTTTTGGAGTGCAAACTTTTCAGTGTTCGTGTATGTTACCCCGTTTAGTGGAGAGGAAGGGCATGCAAATTTTGTGTAAATTCTGCAAGGAATTATCGAATCAACTAACAGGAACGAAAACATCACCTCTTCACGATTCACGCTCGGTGGAAGCATGAATGCTCAGGTTTGATTGACATTGTCAGCGAGGTATTCATTCAACAATTTTGTTATTTTGCTTGCAGTTTGCAGTGGTGCAGAACTGCAGCATATTGAGGAATATCTGCAAACAACTAACACCTCTCTGACAGTGTCAATTAAAACCGAGCCTTATTGTCATACAGCTCTTGTATCGTTCAGTATTGCACTGGTGTACCTAATGAAGTGTCTTCTCTCTGCCTCTAGTCCGGATCCAGTGACGTGGACAAAAGACGGCGTGGAACTTTCCGACTTTGGCAGGGTGATCGTGGAGGGACGTGAGCTGATCTTTACTTTGCTGAACAAGACGGACAACGGCACCTACCGCTGTGAAGCCAGCAACCACCTGGGGACCAGCAGCGCTGAATATGTACTCTACGTGTATGGTGAGTCCAGGCCAGAAAGGGCTTGCGTGGCTAATTTCATATGTTTACAGTATTTAACAACCGCATTGGATGAAGAAGTTGTACCTGGACACCATGAAGCTTTGTTACCACCAAGCAGTACAGTACATACAGTAGTGCTCAAAATATTAGCAGTCCAATGTGACTAACCAGATTAAGTAGTTATTAGTATATTTTTATTGCGACATGGCAAACAAGTTACCAGTAGATTCTCAGAAAACAAACAAGACCCATAATTTATGACATGCACGTTCTTAAGGCTGTGCAATTGGGCAATGAAAAAAATAGCAGTGTGGCATTCAATCAGTGATCAGTGATCAATTGTGTTAAAAAAAGGTGTGAATCAGGTGGCTTCTATTTAAGGATGAAACCAGCACTTGTTGAACATGCATTTCTCTTTGAAAGCCTGAGGAAAATGGGTCATTAAAGACATTGTTCAGAAGAACAGCATACTTTTGAAAAAGTTGATTTGAGAGGGGAAAACTTAGGGACATTTTGGCTGTTCCGCTAAAATGGTCTCCAATACCTTAAAATAAAGAGCAAAACCAGAGACACGTGGCAGAAGACAACTATCAAAATGAATCGAAGAATAAGCAGAATGGCAAATGATCAGCTCCAGGATAATCAAAGACAGTCTGGAGTTACCTGTAAGTACTGTGACAGTTAGAAGAGGTCTGTGTGAAGCTAATCTATTTACAAGAATTCCCCGCAAAGTCCCTCAATTAAAAAAAAGACAAGTGCAGACGAGGTTACAATTTGCCAAAGAACACATCAACTGGCCTAAAGAGAAATGGAGGAACATTATGTGGACTAATGAGGGTAAAATTGTTCTTTTTGGGTCCAAGGGCCATGGACAGTTTTTGAGACAACCCCCCAACTCTGAATTCAGGCCACAGTACACAGTGAAGACAGTGAAGCATGGTGGTGCAAGCATCATGATATGGGCATGTTTTTCCTTTGGGCCTATTTATCCCACAGCTGGGATCATGGATCAATTTGCATATGTCAGAGCATATGTCACAGCCCCTAAAACTGAATCTGTAAAAAACATTATTTCTACTCTTTCTTCACTAGGAAGTTCTAAAGAATTTATCCTGTTGGGGGACTTAAATTTGAACTGGAAGGATCCTTCCTCTTTAACTGAACGTAATATGCTCAATAGTGCTAATTTGACTCAACTCTTTAAAGAACCTACCCGAGATACTCAAAACACGCAATCTCTTCTCAACTGGATTCTAGAATAATAGAATAAGTGAATCAGGTGTTCTTTCAGATTGTTTCAGTGACCACTCCATTGTCTACTGCATCTGGAAAAATTTTACACCTCACCTCCCACCTAAATTCATTAGGATGAGGGATACAAAATGTTTTAATTATGATCCGTTTAACCTTGATTTGCAGCAGATAAATTGGCATAGACTTGGGCTTTTTCCATCCATAGACTTGGCATGGGACTTTTTCATTCAGAGTTCCTGAGAGTTTTGGATAAACATGCTCCTTGGACATCTTTAAAGGTGAAAGGAAACCATTTACCCCGGGTGAACGGTGAGCTTATTAGTCTGTATAGATATAGAGATCGAGCCTGGGACAAATATAGACACTCTAAGCTTGCAGATGACTGGGAGGAATGCAAACGTTTAAGAAACTATTGTACACCACAAACAAGAAAGGCTAAGGCAAATTATTACAGAAACAGTTTGTCAAATAATATTAACAATCCTAAATACTTTTGGCAGCAAATTGATTCTTTGCTTGGTAAATCTGGGAGTAATAATATTAATATGACTATCAATAATGACATTTCTAATGAGACTGCTACAATTTCTAATGCTTTTAGTTTGCACTTATCCCAGTCACTTCAGATCCAGTCTCCGATGCCGCATCCCTGCTCCGGGCTCCCGAACTCCCAAGCCTTGAATAGTTCCTTTTTCTTTACACCAATCAATGCAGTTGATGTTCGACAGGTCATTAGTAAGCTTTCGGCTAGTAGTGGTCCTGGCCCTGATGGCATTGAGGGTAAGTACATCAAAATGGCTTCACATGTTCTTTCACCTCCATTAGCTGAACTTTTTAACATGTCCTTAAGCACCTGTACAGTGCCTTTGGCAGGTCATCGATATTAATGACTGGAATATCCTCCCCGCCACTCTAAGATCTATATCCTCTTTTTATATGTTCCCTAATGCTCTCCTGTGTCATTTAACAAATGTCTGTCTTTGTTTTTGATTTGCCATACTGTAATTTTGATTTTTTTTTTGGGGGGGGGGTTTATTTATTAGTTTTTTTTTACATACATGTTGTATATTATGTTTATTATGGCACTGGTATTTGCGGCCAAATTGTTCAACTGGAGTACCCCCTTGAAAACGAGATGCTGCATCTCAAGGGGTTATTCCTCTTTAAAATGTAAATAAATAAATATGTCTAAAAGAGGTCATGTTGCCTGATGCTGAAGAGGACATGCCTTTGTAATGGGTGTTTAAAACAAGACAATGACCCCAAACACACTAGTAAACCAGCAAAATCTTGTTATGTTGTTATGTTATGGAGTGGCCAATCCAATCCCCAGACCTTAACCCAATGGAGAACTTGTGGGGTGACATCAAAAATGCTGTTTCTGAAGCAAAACCAAGAAATGTTAATGAATTGTGGAATGTTGTTAAATAATCTTGGAGTAGAATAACAGCTGAAAGGTACCAACAAGTTGGTTGCCTCCATGCCACACAAATGTGAAGCAGTTATAAAAAACTGTGCTCATACAACCAAATATTAGTTTTGTGATTCATAGGCTTGCCAAATCCTAGAAAACAAAAGTTTGTACAAAATAGTTTAGACTTTGTAAAGTCAGTGGAAGACATTTCATTTACACACCCTTTCAACTAATTGCACAATTGCACAGCCTTAAGAGCGTGCATATCATGAACGCTGGGTCGTGTTTGTTTTCTGAGAATCTGCTGCACCTACTGGTAGCTTGTTTGCCATGTACCAATAAAAATATACTAACAACAGCTTAATCTGGTTAGTCACATTGGACTGCTATTATTTTGAACACTACTGTATACAATTTCCCCACAGAAATTATGAAAAGGTGAAGCCAAGTGTACATATGCCAAAAAAGTTCCATTTCTGGTTCTATGCTACTCAACTCCATAGGAAAAAATTGTTTTTGCCTTTGTGGAGAGGCATAGACACACGCATACAAAATTAAACCCTACAGCTCGGTAGAAACAAGTAAATAACGTGAAAAAAAAGAATAAAAATAAAACAAGCCCCAAACTGAACTGCAACTGTTTTGAGATGACCCCCTGCTGTGCGTGCATATCAGCGCTGTGAGTGATTAGGGGTAGCATCGCTCACAGGGCCTCAGGTGGCACTAATACCACCAACGTCTTTCTTCAAATAAACCTGCGCCCCAGATCCTCCTCATGCGTGAGGGAGGAGCGAGGATGTGTGTGTGTGTGTGTGGAATTTAGTGCTGTGATGTCAGTAATATCACCACGAAGGATAAGTCATTCCGAGTAACGCCAGAGGAAGTAGAGGATGAAGTGAATCAGTGTCAGGGAAAACAGATAGCTCATCCTCCCCCTTTTTCCTGTGTCTCCTCAGCCGTTTGTCTCTCGGAATTAAGTCGCTTTTCCTTTTCTTATGGGAGCTTAGTGTGTGCAGGGTGAAGGTACAACAAAGCAGAGAGAGAATTTCCTTAAGTAGAACAATAAATATTGCTTTATTATTACTACACGCACCTAGTGGCATGTTTTTATTTTGCAATAAGCGCAGTATTCAATATGGCATGGCGGACTAATAGCGGTATCTCATGTGGTTCAATGCCCCTGGTGATAAGAAATAATAAGCAGGAGTGTGGTTCTTGAAGGAAGCAAGCAAGGTTGGTGTCAATAGCTCGTAAAGAGTCTTCTGCAGGTCATCCTCAGGGCCACAGCAACAGGGATATAATAGGAGTGTTGCAATGTGTCTTCTATTTATCTCTTTTGGGTGAAGGAAATCATGTACACTTCACATTACGATTGATGAATAGGATGCTTCACTTCTATGCACCACCTTATTGAACCTGCTGATCGACAGACTTCCAACTCCAGCCTTCATAAGTTTGATTGCGTGCTAGAGGAGCCCGTTCAGATGAGAATAAAGTAGGAATGTGCCAAATTTTATCGTTAGGAAAATGACTTTAAAAAAAATGCCCTCATTCTAACACCCTGACAACTTTGAAATGAGTGCAAATGTTTCATTGCTCCTTATCTTGTATGATTTATTTATCAAGCATTTTTAAATAAATAATAATGAGGACAAAGGATCCCATCATTGGTTCAAATAAAGGGTATTATTGTCTTTTGATTTAATTCATTATTATTAATAATTGTATTATATATAATTGACTGAGTGACCGCACGGTGGCTGAGTGGTTAGCACATTGGCCACACAGTCAGGAGATCTGGAAGACCTGGGTTCAAATCTCCGTTGGGCATCTCTGTGTGGAGTTTGCATGTTCTCCCCGTGCGTGAGTTTTAACCTCCGGTTTTCTCCCACATTCCAAAAACATGCATGTTAGGTTAATTGGTGACTCTAAATTGTCCATTAGAGTGTGAATGTTTGTTTGTCTATATGTGCCCTGCGATTGACTGGCGACCAGTCCAGGCTGTACCCCGCCTCTCGCCCAAAGTCTGCTGGGATAGGCTCCAGCATACCCGTGACCCTAATGAGGATAAGCGGTGTAGAAAATGAATGAATATATAATTGGATATATTCCACAGGTTTTTTGTATTATTATTATTTTTTAACACTGAAATTTAAATAGTTCCAGTTGAAAAAAATAAAATAAAATTTTGCAATTTTGTACTGAATTCTTACTAGAACACTTAGTATTTTGTACTATTGTTATTTTATTATCACTAGATTTTCTGTCATTTGATTTATTTTGCAATTTTTATTGAATTATTGTCTTGTATTATGAATGTATTTTTATTCTTTTTGATGTTGGAATGCAAATGAGTGTAGTTTGAAAAGAATATTGTATAATTTTCAAATTCTAGCTAAAACAGGCCTACACATACTGTATATATTATAATTATTTATTTTATGTCATTTTACTCACTATACCTTTTTTGTGTGTGATTTTACTGCAGCATGCAAATTAGTCTAGTTAGAACAAATGATAGTGCTTAAACTTTTGAGCAATTTTATGCTAAATTCTTGGGAGAATACGGTGCAAAGCACTGAAAAACAACATGTCTAGTTTAATTACTACAGGGGCGGGGAACCTACCGCCTGTTTATATTAGTTTACTCATTCATTATTGCATGGCATCTCTTGGAGCCTAACATTCCTTAAAAGGCCATCCAAATACACCAACAAGAATAACCAATGCCCTTAACAAAAGTAATGTTATTAGAGGGACAAATCCGCTACCACAGACAAGGCAATTGGGGCTTGAGAGGATCAGAGAGTACAATAGAGATTTATGACTTCTTCCCCCGAAAATGGCACTTGCTTTATCCCCAGCATGCATTAGTGATTAGCACACCTTTTAGCCTTTTACAATTGCTGCCATATTTCTTGGAAAATACCTTTTTAATGGTTCCTCTGCAGCGAGGAGACATTTCCGTTCACTTTCTCTCACTGCAAAGTGATTTTCGCCCAGGCTGAAAAGTCACGGAGGCACCCAGGACGCGTTGCCTCCTAGCACGGCCAATTAGAAAGCCCCCAGCTTGCCATAAAAATCAGAGTGACACAAACATGGTGGTGGTGTAACCTCATTAACTTTGTCAAACAACGCTTCACTGCAGATCCCTTTGTCCCATTAATATTTAACCACTACCTTGGATAAAACACCGCTAGGAATAACTTGTAGCCATGACTCTAAAACTGTGCTTTTTCTATTTGTTTTTTTTGTTTGTTTGTTTTAATCTGACTGCCAGCAACACATTGTATGTATTTATCAGTGTACATTCATGTTTTTTGCAGGGATGGGCATATCAATATATTATTGGTATAAAATATATGGATCAAAATAACATTTTGCCATAATGGAGGTATCTGTTGGTGTAGCTCAACTTCCTATAGCAATGTGGAGTGGGTCTTCTGTAGACTGAAGACTAGTTGAGAGTGAACCACCAGTACATGTACTGGTTGCAACCACTCCAGTTTGCCTCAGTTGCTTCAATATGCAGTGAATCAACAACCAATAAAAAACTGTTAATTACCGCACTGGCCCAAATACAAGACGACTGAATAAAAGACAATCTATCTGTTTCAAGACACATTTTTTGAACATTATTTTCCACGCAAAATCAAACGTATTCATTTATTTTCTTAAATGCATACTCAGTGGTGTGAGGATGGAAAGATCTGACTCCATCGGGAGAAGTCATTTGTTGCCATGGGTAACCCTTAGTGTTAAAGTGCTTGTAATAAGCCTTAATAAGTAGTAATTAAAGTTGATAAGCCTCTTATTATATTAACAATAAGGCTGTCAGTTAGTAAGGCTTTAACGGAAGTGTCCTTCAGCTATGCTAATTTCTTTAGACGCGTGATTCATGTGCGAACATCCTATTTGACCCTCTGCCCACAGCATCATTTGGAAAGCACAGTGGCGGCGGTTTTGTGTGTGGTTAGAAGCGGGAACAAATATTAATCAGATATGGGCAAAGAAAATGATATTCTGAATGGGAAGTGTATATTCCCTTGCATATATCTGTTTCAACAAGACCAAAGTTATTTGTGTTGCTGTGACTTGAGTTGTCACAAAGTACGTCACCTCTGGGAGAAGAGAGAAGTTACTGGCAGGTTTTGTTTTGTCATTTATGCAGTGGTACCTTGACATACGCATGACTCAGCTAACAAGTGTTTTTAAATGAGAGTCATCTCTCCTTTTGCTCGCTACCGGCATAGCTGAGGGCTATTTGGGGTGCTAGCTAATGCTATGCTATCAGCATTATAGAAATTATACATACATTGTAGCCATCTAATGTATCTTATTTAGTAGGGACTATTTATGCTATGACAGGAACAACATCAAATTAAAAGCACTAAATTAATACAGAACCACCATCCACCAGGAGTTGGTTTTCCAGGGAAGGTGTGTACCACAAATATGCACATTAACACTCAATAAGGTCATCAAATATTACCTTTATGCTTAATACAGTATACAGTATACGAGTCTATCTGCGCAGCTTGGGAGAATGTAGAAGGTGCGTTCAAGGACCGTCAAACAGTGGGAATTGGTGCTCCCATTTAACATTTAAAAACTGGGGGATTTCTAACTGTATATTATTTTTTGATTACATTTTAGCCTATATTAGCAAAATGTATATCTCTTTATAATAAAAAGTGATGTAGTTATATGGAATTGTTTACCACAAATAGATTTGCATTCCTACTTATTGTAGATTAACTTTTTTTTATTTGCGATTTAATGCAATTAATTATGAGTAAGCTGTGGACAAAATGCGAACCAGTAGCTGCAAGGCTGCATTGTTAACTCTTAATAAGTACATAATACCAGTATTTACTACCCTTCACAGTGCATTATTAGCCATTACTTGAGCACTATTGTCAATATTTCAGTGGTTATTACAATCATCCGAAGTATGTCAACATTATATAGCCTCATTAATTCAAATAAGCATTTATTATGTAATCTTAATAATACAAGAGGCTTCTTAATGTACAAGACAACTCATTTGTCTTGTTGGCAATATATATATTAATATACTGTATTATCTTATATTCTGGGTAACCGAACAATCAATGCCCATCCCTGTGATTTTGCTTGTTTTTGACATTTATTTTCCCCATTGCATATCATGCTTTGCTGTGTAGTGTCTTATTGCTCCCCATTTCAATTTGTTTTTCAGTTTTTTGTTGTTTTTCTTGTGTGTTTGTCTGTCTGTGTCCTCCCCTCCACCAGAAGCCCCCTCCACCCTGCCTCCATCCACCACACCCCACTTTCATCCCATCCCCCCCGACTCCACCGCTCTAGTCGGCTCCCACGCCTCAGACCCCACGGTAACTGGAAACAGAGGTACGGTACGACCACATTCACCCTCCCCACCTTCACACGTTTAACACGCTTCGTATTTAGCCCAAGACTACGAGCTTCGCTTCACTGACTCACTCCTCGACGTCTTGATGAAATAGTTTTTGGAGACTCACATTGTATTCCGTGTGAGTGCGGCTGTTTAAGTCCACTGTGCCCTTGATATTTCTGAGACTTGAGTACCGCCGTGCCTTGAAAGCTCAAAGAAGTAAATGTCATGTCCACTTGCAAATGTCTGTCCCCGTGAGATGACTCATCACGACTCTCAGTGCTGTGTTCCAGTGATCCGGGAATCGCACGCACACTTCAATAGGCTCTTTAACTGGCTCAAAGGTTTAGATTGTGGCTGAATGATACTCTGTAAGTGAATGAATGATTAATGGGTTGTCATCTACATAGCATGAGGATTTCACTCATTCCAACAGGAGATGATGACATGCAGAGTAATCATTCATTCATTCATTTTCTATGCCGCTTATCCTCATTAGGGTCACAGGTATGATGGAGCCTATCCCAGCTGGCTTATGGATTTATTGTCCTTGATCGACAACAGCTAATAGCGTTCTCTGAATGTTCTGAGCTCCTGTTTTTATATCACTGTCACATTGAGCAAATTAATTGTGATCGTGGAAGTTAACTTCTTTGCCTCCAAACATAACCTTTTAATGATTTTTATGTATATTACCCATGATAGATTATTAATCCACAACAAAAGTGTACAGCCTAGGTTCCCAAAGTGGGGTACCCCAATAGTGATGGGGGTACAGGAATAAAAATGAAACACAATTATTGCCTAACAGAGTTATGAGTGCTCCTGAACGCCTCACAGCACAGGGAGAACGTTTTCCTCGCGTTGTGAGGAGCAGAAAGGAGACAGTTTATTGCTGTGTGTGCATCATAAGAACAAATAAGTAAGTTTGATGATTGTTTAGTGCATTAAGAGTGTTTAATCTTGATGATTTATTTTGGTTGTTACGATGCCCGCACGGCGCAGTGGCGAAAACCTGTCACTGTAAGTGGGGATTCCCCCAAAAATGAGGCTTTATCGCCGGTTGTTTGTATTTTTGTATTTTGGATGCCATTTTATCAGGATTGTTATACTTCCCCCTTCAATTTGGTATGAAATGAATATCCAGACTAGCCATCAGGAGAGGACAAAAAAAGTGAGGGTCAAATTCAAGCCATTCAAATGGAAGAATGCCAAGATTAGTCTGGAATAAGATACGTAGGATGATTACTTGTCTATTTATCAGTGCTCATGTGAAACTTTACCAAATGTGACCATGCAAAAAACACATTTTTGACCAAGAATTACCATAAAAGTAATTAACTAATCTAATCAATTATGTTCAGTATTAGAAGTTAACTAAGATTATGGGTTTAGGTTTATGTTAAGTGTGCAGAGATAGGAAATGCATGGCCTTAGGTCAAATGTTTGATGGGGTACGTACGGGTAAAGAGTGTATGTATATATATGGCATATATTAGGGCTATCTAACAATTCAAATATTCAATCGTGGTTAATCACATTTTCTCTATAGTAAACTTATAGTTAATCGCTGTTTAAAGCAAAAATCAGCGGAGAGACTGCTCGAATCTCAAAAAGTTGACACACTCGTATGCCAAGGTATATGCATATGACAATGAAAACATTACCTGCGCTGCTCAGTCTTTACACGTGTCATCCGTGACAATTCCGATCACAGCGACACAAAAAACACAAACAACTTTGGTCTAGTTGTGAGAGCCATCTGACAGTGCTTTGTAGATAAATTTACAAAATCAAAATAGCCTTTTCTTTGTCCATTTCTGCTCTATATTTGTTCCTGTTTGTGTCCATACAGTCTATACCAGTGCTTCCTCAAACTACAGTGTGGGCCGGATGTGCGCACGTTTTAAAAAAGGACACTTCCATTAATGCATCGTTGACGCATTAACTTTGACAAAGCCATATGTATGTATATATATACTGTATATATGTATATACTACTCAAAAATCAGTCAAACTTCTGGGCTATTGATCTGGTCAGTTAAGTAGCAGAGGGGGTTGTTAATCAGTATCAGCTGCTTTGTTGTTAATGAAATCAACAACAGGTGCATCAGAGCAGCATCAATGAGACAGACCCCAAAACAGGAATGGTTTTCCAGGTTGAGGCCACTGACTCCTCATCTCTTTTGTCTGATTTTTTACTGACTGAATTTCTACTGCTGTAGTTTTTCATTTGGCTTGGATCAACATCTCTGTTGATAGCATGGTGCGGTACCTGGATGCTACAGCGTAGTCCTACTCCTCTGGCACATCAATACGTACCGTTACAAAAAGGTTTGCCGTGTCTCCCAGCACGGTCTCAAGAGCATGAAGGAGATTCCAGGTGACAGGTAGGTACTCCAGGGGAGTTGGACAGGACGTAGAAATCCTCAGCAGGATCGGTATCTGCTCCTTTGTAGGAGGAACAGGATGAGCACTGCCATAGCCCTACAAAATGACCTCCAGCAGGCCACTGATGTGAATGTTTCTGACCAAACAATCGGAAACAGGCTTCATGAGGGTGGCCTGAGGGCCCGACGTCCTGTAGTGGACCCTGTGCTCACTGCCCAGAACCGTAGAGCTCGATTGGCATATGCCATAGACCACCAGAATTTGCAACTACACCACTGGCGCCCTGTGCTCTTCACCAATTAGAGCAAGTTCAACCTGAGCACATGCAACAGACATGAACTGGTCTGGAGGCCGTGGAGAACGTTGTTATGCTGCCTGCAACATAATTCAGCATGACCGGTTTGGTGGTGTGTCAGTGATGGTCTGGGGAGGTATATCCTTGGAAGGACGCACAGACCTCTACAGATTAGATAATGGCAGCCTGACTGCTATCATGTATCAGGATGAAATCCTTGGACCCATTGTCAGAACCTACGCTGGTGCAGTGGGACCAGGGTTCCTCCTGGTCCATGACAGTGCAGTGTATGCAGGCAGTTCCAGGAGGAATTGATACCATTGACT